>RCHF01000011.1:0-52906 GCA_003987895.1 Neonothopanus nambi
GAAAGAGTATAAGAAGCACGACATGTTCATCAACAACAGTATCATGGGCCCAAAGATTACTGTAGCAGGTCAGCTTCGATGCCACAACCTTTTGCACAAATTATACAAACTAGCTCAGAGGTACGTGCTTCTGGAATCAGTTCACTGGCACCTTTCTCATTCAATTAATAACATATAGTGGACCAGAAGCTAAGCTGCCAGAAGACAACTCTTTTCCCGATATCATTCTTGATTAATAGTAGTAGTCGTTGTCTCTCCGAGTTGTTGATCGTTATTAGTTAAATGTCTACTATATATATCCTCCTGGCCATGCCAGTAATGTTATTCATTATTGCCTAAATCCAGCCTGTCGCTTGAGTGTAGCCTTGAAATATGCCTGACAAAATTTGACAAATTTCCGACTAATTTAGTGAACATAATGTCAAACTTCTTCTAAGTTACAACATCATATTATGGGGGGTCACCTCAATTTTGTGTTATTTTGTCTAATGTAAAATTATGTATTTTTTTGACTAATTTGACAATATACCACAAAATAACTGAAAATTAGACAAAGGGCTTTTTCCTGATGTCGGTGCTCGTCCGATATTTTCAAGTGACGTCTACGCGTTTGTGTTCGTAGACAGTCACTCAATTTTGTAGAGGTAAGGTACATACGCGCTGTGAAAGGCTGGCAAGAGAGGCTGATATTGACCAGGCCGCCTTTGACCTGGATCGCCTGCATTGCTTTGAACAACGACATCGACAGGCGGACAACTTCGGTCACTGTCTACTGCTCTTAATGGATTCACGCATCCCCCGAAACTCATGGTTGATGTTCCGAGTCGGGGCCATTATGAAGTTCAGCTCTCAACACACTCAGCGGCCTTGGCTTCTTTCGTTCAGCTCCTTCGAGGAAGCCTCAAGGATCACACTCGCCCCGGAGCCTTTACCATAACATAGGCAGGCTATGATATTCAACTCAGCGTATTTAATTGTCGCGGTGGCGTAGGTTTACCTTGGAACTATCGATATGAATTCTTGAGATCCACTCCGGATCTCAAGCTCGACTCCTAGGCTCGTCTTATGATTGACACTCAGATCTCTCGAGATCTACGGATGGTCGGTCCAGCGACAGGGCGGTTATGGTGTTGGTTCTTTCATTTTTTCTCGCTGCTTCCTGTTTCTCTGAGGTACCATCCCTACCTTGCTATGCTTACCGCGGCATTCTCGTCCCCCACTTCCACCAACTCAACACCTTGCCATGGAGGTCAATGGGTCGCTCCTGGCTTACGAATTTGAATTTTATACATACGGTGCCGTCCTCTTCGCGCACAGATCTCATGTACCTCCCTATGTCTTCCCGAATTAATGTTTCAACTCCGCAACCTATATGGGATTGCCTGTACGCCATCGGTTTATCTCTCCTACCGTATCAAATCGATTCGCGACTGAAGGAGTATACCATTTGGACACAATTATGAACGTTTGTTGCATATTTGAGGGGAAGGATATATCAGCAGGACATGGATGAAGTTCCCATCAGGTCTATCCAATGCTTGACTTTGGACGGATCCGGGATCTTGGACGGTACGGACCACGTAGTCGCTGTTGCCAATTGCGCCGAAAGATGTCGATGAAAGTCCAAAGTCCGTGAAAGTTCCATTGCATGAATTCGGAGCGTTGTTCGTGCCGTTTGTGTCATCGTGCTGTCGTAGGATATTCAACATCCGCTGGCTGCTGGTAAATGAACTGCAAAGTAGTACTTTTGAGGTCCTATTCCGACTTCATCTTTCTCAGACTTCCTGCTTGCTTCCTGCGGATGATGAGAGTGGGAGTGGACTTTGGCACCATGAATCATCATGCCGAGATTGAGGGTGGTTTGCGAGTCGCGCATCGTGTGGACGAAACTTCTTACACCACTCTTACCTACTTACTTACAGATGGATGGTCACAATCTGAACGTCGAAATCTAAATACTGGAGGTTTGGGTATGCGTCCTTATATATCTGATGACATGCTGAAACCTGAGTGCAGATTTATAGTGTCGCGTACAAGCTCTATACATTAATGAAACGGCATAAATGATAGAAACCTGTGTGGTGTACTACTCCGAGATAAGTAACGCATGGTTGCTAAGAGAAATAATATCTCTATGGCTAGACAAAAGCAAACAAGGGGAACTTGGCAAAAGCTTGGTGACAATGGTGGCAAGGGCGGCCAGGCACTCGACGCCCGACACTGTGTACAGGAGGACACTCCATATGCGCTGCGGCGTCCCGGAAAGCCAGATTTCTTTGCTGTCTCTAACAGATTAAGAGACGCATTGCCGGGAGTTCAGCTTGCTACTCATAGTGTGATGCGCACAGTGGTGACACTGGCTTCCCTATTCATGAAGATTTAAATCTCAAGTTAGTTTCGTACTTACCCAGACCTCTTGATGGCTGCCCAGTGCCTGCTGGATAAACCCGACGGTGTTCGAAAAACGAACTGCAGAGCTGGCGACTGAGCCTCCTGCTCCAGAAGGATACATTGCGGGAACTTTTTCTATGATTATGATTCACGGGATGTAGACATTCATGAGGGTCCAAACTTCCGGGGCGAAACTGTGCGACCGTCTCGATTAGGACTCGGAGTATCCGCTTCTTACCGTTCAAAGTGTAACTACTTAACAGAATATCAATCACTGAAGTCGATCTGATCGTAAGTGATGGAGATTGAATAGAAGGGGCGCACGCCGCAATCCCCGCCCCATATAAATATTCAACTTGAAGCCAATAAGTACAAGATCAAGACTCAGTCTTGCTATGGGGGATGGTTACACTGATGTATTTGCCCTTCCTGACTTGACTAGCGGAGGGCTGAGGTTAATGAGCAGGATGAACAATGAATCAGACTTGCCTGTACTTACTAGAATCAACAGAGAACCTGGATGCCTGGTTACCTGCAGGTCCAGGATCTCTACTAATCTGAGAGGCAATCGTAGTCGAGCGAGACTAAATTGAAGAGTAGGATAGGATCAACTTCACTGGAGGTGCATCATGCGACGAAGAATGAAACTCACAAGGTTAAAAATCTTCTCGTTATCCGAGGTGTTATACTGTTTCTCGTTCCTCCTCATTCTTGCGCCATACACAATGACTACTAACCAAAGAAAACTTTCGACACCCATCACTACACATCCCGCAACCTGTATGCTGTAATGCCATGTAGCACCGATCTCCAGCGATAAGAGACTACTCGGGCCGTTGACGGTATCTTGAATATTCGTTATAGATACAATAACCCATGAGCAGAGGATAGCAAAGGCCCAAACAAGCCCTGCCACCGAGCTATATCTCGAAGGCGGCACTGATAACTGTAGCTGCGAGTCAAAGAACCGACCACTAAGAGCTCTAGCGTCTCGGTAGGTCAAACTGATAACGATGCAATGATATAAGAAGGTCCCTATGGCGCATGTAATCCCGAGCCATTTCACTTCTTTATCGTGGTTGAGGATGGACAAAGGAAGGGTTGGGGCCGAAAATAGAAGTGTAAGACCCGCTAAAACACCAGAAGTTGAACAGAGGAGAATCCGCAACTGCGTTGAAGGGGAATGCATTGGCGCAAGCGTAAGCACGTCAGTTAGACAGCTCGTCCTTGTGCGGGGAATCAACCAAGGATATCCATGAGTAAGACACTTGGTATTTAATCGCTTGATTTGATGGGCAGACTGAATGACGGAGACGGTGTAAATTGTTCGTTGCCATACCAGATAGCCATATCAGTGTAGGTATGGACCCTCGAAAGCCCTGGCGGTGCGTGAGTTAGCCCCAGATCAATGCTCAGCATTCATTGCTGACAAGCGCTTATTTTTGGGTTCACTGCCAGTGCCTTCGAAAGTTCGGTATGCCACTAAGGGAAACAGGTATTCAGCAAGATGTCCACGGTCCATAATCCAGATCATGATGAACCACATCTCGAAACAGCTACGAAATCACGCACAACACTGTGCTGATTATCAGGTATTTACGGCGATCGCAGTATTCTTCAGACACAATCCTTATAATCAGGCCAGAAAGATAGCTTGAAGGGACATTCAGTACATAGAAGAACATTGAGTAACTTTGGACATACTACATGGTAAGAAGGGATCCATCCATCTATCCCAAATGACGACGTGATGGAGGGCTGTACCTGTTCATCTCGCTGGCTAATACATAAACAGATATATTGAAAGTCATTCATGGAGATCAGGGTGTATAAGTGTGCCTCCCGGTTTGATATTTTGTGAATCCCAAAAGTATAGATCCTATAGATCTTCTGAATCCCTTAGGCGGCCAGAAGTTTACGGCTTCGATTCCACTCATAGAAAATATTGCTGGAAAGATTAATTTGCAATGTTGCTGATCGTGATTGAAGCAAAGGTGTATATAGCAGAGAAAAGTTCGAAGAAAGCAGCTACATTGACGAGCTCATGCTGCTGGCGAGTGAGGCCAAAGCGAACTGGAACCAATTCTGTGACACTGTCACGGAGTCACAGACCTCGGTCACGTGATCCCATCCGGTCGCCCGGAAGCTGGCGGAAGCCCGTCGACAGCCCGACGAGGACCCAAATTTTGCCAGTGGACCCCGGTAAATTTCCAGTCCTGCATTCAATTGCAGGCGACGGCAATACGACTTGAATTTATAGCTTGTATTCCCTCTTGACTCTTCTCTTTACCATGACTTTTCTTCGTTCTGCTTCCTCGCAAGCTCTTCGAAGTATCAGGGCTTCGGCACGTAGATATGCTTCGGATGCTAGTCAGGTAAGTTCATCCTCAATACGAAAAGATCGAAGAGTAATGACAGCTTGAAAGCTAAGGAAAACAGGGCTTTATGATTTTCACGTTCAGAACGGCGCCAAGATGGTGCCATTTGCTGGGTACTCTATGCCCTTGTCTTACGGAGATGTTGGTGGAGGTATATGATTTGTATTCTTCATGTTAGACTGGTTATGGATAACCTACGCCTCTTACAGTTGCCAGTCATCATCACGTTCGTAGCAGTGCGGGTCTTTTCGATGTGGGCCACATGGTCCAGTCCAAGTGGGTTTACTTATACGACTTTAACGAGGCTGATTTTTTAATGTGCATATATACAGCTTCCGTGGCAAAACAGCGACAGAATTCTTGGAGTGGCTGACTCCCTCTTCATTGTCATCATTAAAACCTTACTCTTCAACCCTTTCTGTTATCTTGAACGAGAAAGGAGGTATCATCGATGATACGGTTGTCACGAAGCACGCTGCCGACGCGTTCTACGTGGTGACCAATGCTGGGAGGAGAGATCGCGACCTGGCCTGGTTCAAGGAAAAGCTGGCTGAATGGAATGCCAGCGACAAGGGCAAGGCGGGACCTGTAGAGATGGAGGTGCTAGAGGACTGGGGACTTCTGGCTTTGCAGGGTCAGTCTTTTGTCTCTTCGGTTTGATGGCTCTAATAAGACGGCTTCCAGGTCCCAAAGCTGCATCATACTTGCAGAGCCTTACGTCTTTCGAGCTCTCGAAGCTCACATTCGGAACTTCTGCCTTCGTCCCCATCGAGGGTTTCAACTTGCACGTTGCACGCGGAGGATACACAGGAGAGGACGGATTCGAGGTGTGCAGTATTTCTGAGTGCTCACTGGACGCAAGCTTATTTGGTCCTGCCAGATTTCTATCCCTCCGTCTGAGATAGCCGAAGTGGCGACATTGCTTTCCAAAGAGCCTGTACAGTTAACAGGTCTCGGCGCACGAGACAGTCTTCGTCTTGAAGCTGGTATGTGCCTATACGGAAACGACCTAGATGAGGATACTACACCCGTAGAAGCTGGGTTGTCCTGGGTCATTGGTGCGTGTTTTGTTTAGCCATGATTTGGACCTCGACTAAATCCTTACCATAGGTAAAAATAGGAAGGAAGCCGGCGAGTTCATCGGTGCAGAGGGTGTGAGAGCGCACTTGAAGAATGGCCCACCTAGACGAAGGGTTGGGTTCGTCGTCGAAGGCGCCCCTGCAAGACGTAAGCACCGCATGAACGCTCCTCCATATGACTTGTGCTGATCCATATCCATACTGTCTGTAGAAGGAGCCAAGATCTTCTCTGGAGATGAAGAGATTGGAACCATCACCTCTGGCATTCCTTCGCCCACTCTAGGCAAGAACATCGCCATGGGCTACGTTAAAAACGGGTTGCACAAAAAAGGCACGGAGGTTGAGGTGGAAGTGAGAAATCGCAGGCGCAAGGCTGTTGTTACACCCATGCCCTTCGTCAAGCCCAACTACTGGAGGGGTTGATTCCGGCCATTCTCAGATGAGGTGCTGCCGCATGTAGCTGAAAAAATCTGGTTAATCATCAGCAGACTGACGTGAGTTATCTAGTGTCGTCATTGAATGCTGACTGAGTTGATCCCTGCTACAGGAACTCCCTCTCGACTCGGAAATTCGCGAGTATCTGACTGATTGTTGGGAACGTTCAACATGTATCCCGTTACGTGGTGTGCATGTCCAGGCACATCGGATTTAGGGAAGTATATATGTGAAAACTCATGAAGATACTCGGGTGGCAGTTGCACGATATCGGAATAGCACTAGGCTTATACAATGGATGCTTTTTAATCTCTTGCGTGTGTCTATGGCTGACTATACCATCAATTCATGCAGTGCATGCAGTCCGGAACTCCAGAACCAACTGTAGCCTATCTTTCCATCAGTGTCGGGGGCTTCCACGTCTTGGCGCATTAACTAACTGCGGTGGATTAGGCTTGATGGCATGGAAGGTGGATGTTGATCGCATGCTTTTCTGACATTCTCATTATATGTTCGATAAATGCACGGACCTATCTACGTCAAAGGTCACGCTGGATTTTCACCAAGTAACAGGATACCGCCACCATGATTTCTACTGAGAGTCTATGTCAAGTTTTGAATTAGGAGCGTACGTGTTCAGCTTGGGGAGACGGGAATAGCTCACATGAGCAGATATAGGTCGACGGGAACTGGCCTTTATTTCAGTTCTCACTAGACCCTGATAGCGAACAGCCAGACACACAGGTTTCTGTCATCTGAATTGTGACGGAACCTGGTAGCATCAGAGTTGCATAGACGTGTTCGAATGCAGTGATCATCATATGATGTATTGTCATGTGTACGAGAAATGATCAGCCAAAAATTGATTTCGACATCAGCAGTTCTCCTGGTTCTTAAGTAGCTTCCCGGCCTCTATTCAATTGAGGTTACCAAATCTGGCTGGTACGGCTCTTTAAACAGTGTTGATTTTGGATGGCTAGTACTAATCACCCACCTTTCCTCCTCACCCTCTGGTTAGTTACCTACACCTTAACGTGTAGATGAATAACACCATCGCACAGCATTTTGTCATTCTTGAGCCTGAATACTAGAAGAAAGCTGTTGACTCGGATACAAAATGGCTATCGTCAATGACATCCATCAGGCCCCGTTCAATGCAGGCGAAACAAATACGGGATTGCTGGTAGGGCTTCTAATTGCGTCGATGTAATAATGTTCAATGACATGTAAATGCTGAGCATGATACTGACGAGCTTTTCCTTCAGATTATGTGGGGTCGCGACTACACAAACCATCATATTCTTTGGCGCGAATAAAGATGATCCAGTAGGCCATAAGATATTGGTGAGACCTGATTACTTATATTCTACTCAGTGTACCCTAAGCAAAGTGCATCCCATTTAGGTAGCCCTGCTTTGGTACGCTTTTCACCTCGTGCGAAAGCCGTCGTTTATTTCATATCAATTGTCCTTCCAGGTTCCTTGATGTCCTGCAGCTCTGTTTCGTCTTTCATGGAACACACTACTATATCGTTGATCAGATTAATGTTTCTTCTCCACCGTTCGTATGGAGTATGAAGGTGATATTCCAAATGTGCCATTTCAGGCGTGCCTTGATCTTCATTCATACTTCATCATCAGATCCAAATATTCATGCAAGTAAGGCGTAAAGCAAAATGGGAAGCTTTGACCGTGACAACTGACAGACGCGTTAGACGATGATGATGGGCATCACGAAAATGTAATATATTTCTTCTCCAGTTTCTTTGAGGTCCTTTCAAGGCTTTATTACTGACTGAACCATTCTAGTATGTATATTATCCGGATATGGAAGCGTAAGTTCAACCCATTCCGCGCTTCGTACTCTCTTTCTGAATGCCTTGCTACCGTTTACATATAGTCAGACATCTGAGTAGCAAATGGGTTCCAGTGGGACTGGTAAGTTACTTGTATATTCCTAAATTCTAATTCGTTAAACAGTTCGGGCCCTTGCAGGCAATAGCTCTTTCCATTGATTACGGTTGGTTCCAACCACTGAATTCATGCTTTCGAGATTACATTAATAAAACGACGCGGTTTAGCATTTGGGACTTGTATGTCTTCATTGAATGATTTGTTTCACTTTGTATTCATCTTTTTCGCAACTTTTCATCAGTCTTCGCTTACGATGTGTACGTATTCAGTTAAGGATGTCTTTGCACAACTACAGCTCACCAATTTTACTATAGATTCACCGTGCCCCTCCTGCACGATCTGTTAGACATCCGCTTCAAGGCTGGTTCCTATCGTATAACATGCTTTCCAGAGATCCTGACAAGCGGTAATCGCAGTGGATCGTCCTTGTTTCGATGGCCCTAACGTCGGCCACTGATTTTCTTATTGGTGCTGCACTTGTCTACAATCTGGCAAAGTCGAATACAAATTTGAACTGGTAGGATGAAATGTTTTTAAAATTATTCTAAAATCACGATCCATCTGCCTCCAGGACAAATTCCAGCTTTACTATGTTCTCTGCCTATCTTTTCAATACGGGAATCATCACGGGGTACGCACTTTTGAGTTTCCGACGTGTTGCCTATACTCACTGACGGGCTGTGACACTGCAGGATCTTCTCCACTATAGTCCTTATTGCCGTTGGTTTACAAATTGATTATCATCATCTGGCTCATATACTGACAAGAGAAAACTTATAGTTCGCCATAGGCGTCGAAAACCCTGTGTTCATAGCATCCGAGATAGTGTTACCACAACGTACGTTTCCAGTTCCTTCTGTCTATCCGGGCAAATCTGATTCTAAGATGTGCGCAGTTTACGTGAACGGCTTCTTATCTATGTGCGTATTTAGCACCGTAAATGCTTGAGCAATTCTCCTGAATCCGCTGCACAGGGTGAACGCAAGTCATTACTTCCAAACAAAAAATATCAGGATCCAAACTTCCTACCCCTACTTCCCTCCCGGCGGCAACTCGGCTGAGGGTTCTACTAGTATATTCGACCCTTCACGGCGATCATTGACCAGCAGCTCTTGGCTCCCTGATAGCTCACTGCAAAAACCGAATGATTCCACAATCAACGAAATAGGTCTTCCTTTGTTTTGCATCGATACAAAGCCGCATGTAGGCCTCCTCTTATCACATTTTCCTTGACAAAAGGACTCATTTTGCCCTGTATAATAGCCCCCAGTTCGCAAGATACCCCTCAAGGTCATGGTGAAAACCACAAAGGAAGAATCTTCTGCAGATCTTCTGGCTGCACGAAATGCTGGGATTCGGCGGTAAAGATCTTTATGGATTGCTGTGCTACTAACACGAAAAAGTTTGAATGAGAACCTCTCAGTGACTGTATATATCGAAGGCTTTGGCCTGTGTAATATGTAATTTTTGCATATACGCTATATATGACATACCTTATTTGGGCACTACGCTGAGTGTCCGAAATGTCGGAACTTGAAGCTTTGCAAGCTTGAGTATTCAAGATACTACCAATATCCCACGCTTTGACCTATTATGATATCTAATTTCGTGCTATGTATATCCATAGTTGTCCGTGTCCTACGGCCGACTCCGCAAGCAAGCGGAACACAGGAAGATGAAGAGTAAAATTCTTGACATACAATGACCTGCGGAAGAGTCTGGATGAATTGTTCAGTCTTCGGTGATTGATATTGCTTTCAAATCATTCCCTATCATTCCGTCCCCGACCGAGTCGGTGATTGGATATAGGACTCAGAAGATGAATCACCGAGTCGGTGATGAGGCCCGTAGAGGTTACATCTAAGAAGATAAACCGACCTCTAATTGTCATAGCTGGTATAAAAAACAGAGTTGTATTTGGATTTTATTTCATCGAACCTGAACAACTATGTTAGATCCTGCGGATATCATCATCCCACCGTCGACCGCTACGGTCACTGTGAAGGCGATTGATACAGCAAGACCAGGAGCATTTGTTCCTGCTGCACTCTTCCTACATCCAGTTGTTCCCGGGAAGGAATCATTGATAGCGCCTGTGTATGCTTTTCTTATTGAGCATCCAAACGGCAGACGCGTTATGTATGACCTTGGGCCCCGAAAGGACCAGGACAAGTATGCTCCCGCAGTTCGGGCGCAATTCAGCGACGATTTCGACATCGCCGTGGATAGAGACGTCACAGAACAGTTGATCTCTGGTGGAATTGCACTGGAAACAATAGATTCGGTAATCTGGAGGTAAGAAAATTCTACGTCGTTTAAATGAAGTGAAATTTACTTTCTCATTGCAATCCTACGACGGCATATAGCCATACACATCTCGACCATACCGGTACGTGGTTGTGATACTCTCGAGAAATGACGCTGAGGTGGCAATCTATAGGTGACATGTCCAAGTTCCCCCAATCGACGAAATTAATTGCAGGACCTGGATATGATCGCAGAACATACCCCAGTGATCCAGAGGCTCTACTTCTAGATACCGATTTTGCGTACGTTGGTCACATGTGATACCAGGTAGATTGCACTAAAATGTGTCTCACTAGCGGACGTGAAGTTGTCGAGCTTTCCTTTGAAGGATCCCCGGCGCTGCAGATCGGAAGCGTGCCTGCCATCGATTTCTTCGACGACGGGAGCTTGTACCTGCTCGACTTGCCTGGAGTGAGTAGTGGCATAACTGAGATTCCATGCTTCTGACCTTGGTGTACCCTAGCACTGTCCTGGACACATAGGTGCCCTGGCGCGCGTCGCAGACAACTCCTTCGTCCTTCTGGGAGGTGATACGTGCCATCATGCAGGTCAATTGCGCCCGAATCCTTACATCAAAAAGAACTACCCTTACCCCGAGGAGATTATTGCCTCGGCTCGCAAAGCGATATCTACCAAGTATTTCCCTGATCCTGTTGATACCGATAGCACTGGTAATTTCGACCTGGATTCCCGCTCTACGCCTCTCTTGACTCTTCCAGAAAAGTCCATATACAGTGATCGGGCTACCTCCATAGTAACACAGGAAAAGCTTGCTGGGTTTGATGCGCATCCAGACATATTTCTTGTGACTGCACACGATATCACCTTGTCTGATATCATTGATTTGTTTCCGAAATCGCTGAATCATTGGAAGGAGAAAGGCTGGAAGGAGAAGGCGGTTTGGGCATTTTTAAGGAGAGATAACAAGGGATTCAGGTTTAGTGCACCTCAATAAACAATGAGAATGGCTTGATTACATGTAAAGAAATAGTACTTATTCTTGCTCTGATGTAGTTCTGGTAGACGCTCGGGCGTCTAATCAAGCGCTCACTTTAGGGCAGGCATTCAAAGCAGCGCGTGTATCGCTAATAATCGCCGACCGCTCCTTGGAGGACGAAGACGGTTCAGTGCTCGACAAAAACTTCCATTCCCTTTCGAGTCTGCGATGACCTCCATCACTACTTGCAGCTTTATGTTCGAGTTGAACTACGATTTCGGATTACACATCGATCAAACTTTGTCGTCCAACGCTTCTTCATGCATTTCCATAGCTTATACTCATACATTATCAATAACGACATTGTTCACGCATGGTAGCTTTAGTCACATCAGACCTCTGCAAGAATGACATGAGCCTGGAGCGAACAAATTGGAGCGTTGCCTACCATCACAGAAAGTTAGCACGGGCGGTGCAGCAAGGACGTCTTCCTCCGCAAAGGCTTTCGCCATTTCAAGCAGAGGAGGGCCAGTTACGTGGTCTTTGAATCCCAGCTTGCCTGTCAAAGAGTTGATTGTGTGTACTAGAGCTAGAGACAAGAAACTCACATTCAGCGTATTCCTCCTGGAAGGTTGCAAGGGTTGAGTATATCGCGGTCCAGTCAAGAGGTTGAGCTACGTACAACCACAACAAAGGTAGAAGTGTGCTTTCCGTCCTTATCAACGGCTCTCGTTACCCTGTAAGTGTGCTGTAGTACCACAGATCGTTTCAAGTCAGCTAGGTCATACTAGACGAAAGGCGATATCCGTACTGTCCTAGGTTCCTCGCTTGAAAGGGCACGTTTTTGGGCATTTTTCAGAAGTTCCTCCACTCGGCTTGCCTGCAAAGGGAAGATCGGCGTCAGACAACAATTAGAAAGTATCTATCATGACCGACCTTCTCAGGTTTCGCCGTGATTGTGGCAATCAGCACCGCCGTTCCGGAGGGAGTGGTTTCACTGTGTAGCCATAATCAGCCCGATCAATCGTTCGTTCTGTCTTTTCAACAAATCGCATCGTACGGGCACGCATCCAACATCGACATGGTTAATAGTAGGGAGGTTACAAAGGTGGATAATGCAGGTGCGAATTTTGTCGTCGTCTTTATAACCCATGGCGGTATTTGCCGGGGTTTCATGCACATGTCTTGCACACCGAAACCGGGTATCTTAGTAAACCTTGTCAATGGCTTATCATGTCAGCCTCGAACGGCGTAACGAACCCAGGAGGTAAGGTGTGAATTCGGCATTGATTAGATGAGACAACAAAAAAGCAAATTTGTGAAGCTAGTCTTGAGGTTTGAGGTCATCTGGCACCCGGTATACAAGAGGTGTGAACATGAGTTCTCTCATGTTGAATTCAATGAATTGGACGTGTGAGAGGACATTTGTGAAAGTCAGAAGGCCTCGTGCGCAGGAAACGTCCTTGAATGCGATTAAAAGTAGCAGCTTGAGTGACAGCTTTCAAATTCAAAGTTAACTGACCACATACCTCCGGATCCATACACTGCTCCGATAATATAGATTACCGTTTTCTCATCATAATCATTAACTCCGAATCTCAGTCAACGAAGCAAGAGAACTTGGAGTGGGTCAAGAAAAAATGGGTCGACAGCAAATTTCTCTTTTCTTGTCTTCCACAAGTGCATTCCTTTGCGACATGTTTCGCGCGAGCGCTCAGGAAGATGATCATCCAGACTAGAATGATGAACACTGATGAGACTACATGAGTGAAGGTGAAGGAGTCGGACACAAGTTTTGTGTAAAGCGGCGTAGCGAAACTCTCGCGCCTCCGCTGCAGGCAGGCTCTGACTCAAGCCCCTCCACTCTGTGGCGCATCTAACTCGTTTGCTTCAAAATTGTATTGGTTTCAATCTATCTCTACGACAACGGGTATGATTCAAATCAAATAAGTCGAAAAAATGAATGAGATAATTTACATCAAGTACATAGTACTTCGAAATCTCGAAAAAAAAAGGTCCCCTTCCCCCGGCTCTTCATTCCCTTCGAGTACCAGATACTCTGGCTTAAAAATAGGTGGGTGGAGGCTCATCGACATCCATCACCACACTTGTCATTCGAGGGTCAGCTTGAATTTCTTGTGTCCTTGACTGAAGGTGCCCAATCACCCGTCTACTAAGAGAGGGACTGGGCATTTGAATTTGAACAGTGTGCTCCGGCAAAAATGACACCAGTCGGGCGGTGGAACCAAGAGCAGAGTCAGACTGATTCACGTCATCCCCTTGACTCGCGGATGCCCAAACAAATGCTCCTGTCAAATCCAACATCTCCCTCGCCTCAGTTCCCGGCACTGCTGTGGATTCGTCTGAATTGTTGACGGGGCTATGCTGAGGCTGAAGCTCGAAGTCAGTGGTCTGTTTGAGATCGTAAGGCCAAACAGCCTTCGAGCGGGAGCGTGGTTGAAATAGCTTTTTGAATATACCAGTAGGATGTGAATAGGCGCTGTGATTCTGAGAGTTCCTTCGACGTCGGCGGCGAAGAAAAAGCACGGTAGAAGCCGCTATAATTGCGATGACGACTACTCCGCCAATTACAGCCCCAGAGATTATCCACGGTGATATATCATGTTGGCTTGGATTGAAAAGAGGATTTAAGGCGCGAAGTGTTTGATAATGTTGAAGGGACATACCTTGGGCTCGAATCGCTGCGCGATATTAGTGAATAAACTGACACGATGCACACCGAGGAATGAGGCTCACAAAGAACTAGAAGCGCTTACGCTGAGTGCAGCACTAAGTAACGAGGATTTCAGTCTAGATACAGGTGCAACGCAGATAGTTAAGCTCACGAGGGGGGTCCTCCTTGGCTTGATGGTGTCAAAAAACCGGTGGTGGTTTTGCTCCTATTCCAGAGAAAAGTATCAACCAAGTACTGCATGTGAGATCGAACACAAAGACGGACGGAGACGACGGTTCCTGAGTTGGTTCCTGAGTTGGTATTGATGATGTAGCGGAAGAATTTCCAGGCAGTAACGAAGGACTAAAGCCATGCCCTTCGACAGGGACATAAATGAGTAAACCTCGCCCGGGACATGGCAAGAAAGGATAGGTATATGCGTACACGATTTGATGACTAGTTGATGAAGGGGGACTCGAAGTACCGCCAATATCAGATACATCCGACGACTGGGAACTCGAGAGGCTGGAAACGGGAAATATAGGTGGATATTATGATCGGCGAATACGAGACTACGTACTGCGTCGAATCTAAAGTAGTACTCGACGGGGTGGTACTTGGTACCGTTGGTTGTGGGGAAACGGCTGTTACAATCATACCCATGCTAGCAGCAGCGAAAGCTTCCGTGGCAAGTACCGAGTTTCTAAACACCTTTAAGCACTTACACCCTCCTTAAGAAGAAAAAGTAAAACATACCCGCTCTGGTCCACTACTAAACTGTATGCAAACAAATTGATAGTTCTGTCCGTGCGTATTCGAATAAGTAACGCAAGCAAGATTAATTGAGCACATACGTACCCTGATAGAGGAAAAGTGATCCCGAGCTCACTTCCAGGAGAAGTATCTGTGACGGTTGCAACAGGCTCAGGAGTTGATGTGCAGGTTGCAACGGCGCAGGCTACACTTTCCAGGAAAACAAAAATGGAGGGATCATTTTCCCGGGACCAGGCAACAGTAGCTACTGCCCCAACCGAGGTGACATATTGGGACGGTAAGAGAATCTGCATGGAAAGCCCTCGAAGTCTTTCGGAAGTGGACAGCGTCACCATTGGTAATGGGTGGTATATTGCGAATAGAAATACACTCACCAAAGCCTTGTTAATTGCCACTAAGCTGCAATTTGCAGACGGAATGAAATCGACACCGCAAAAAAAAAATCGAATTGGAATGAGATTGACACCGCAAGAAAAAATCGAATTGGAATGAGATCGGGCGATACTACAAAGAGTCAGTAGTATCGTCTCTGTGATTTATAGAAGGAGGATCCCGCTAAAGTCTGATGCATTGATACGCAGCTCGAAGATTGTGACTTGTTCTCTTCCCCTGGGTTGCGGGACAACCTCACTTCCCTAATTACAACTTTTGAGCTCGTACGCATATTTGATGAGCACAAGATGTAACGCCTGATCAGAGACCAGGGTTGACGTTGAGGCCTTGAGCTTGAGGCCTTGAGCCTAGAGGAGGTAGTGGTCACTGGTGACGGTGGCACGTCAGGGTACGTACTTCAAAATTTTAGCGCTCTCCCTCACACGCCGGGCGCTAAAACGGGACACAAGTACCAGCGCTTATGTATATCACTTTCAAAACAATATTCAAAGTTACATGAGAATACAAGCGATACATTGATTCATATACCGCAGCTACCTTGGACTGTGGTTTATACTACAAGAGGTTCGTAGGTGAAACGTCCTCACAGCTTGACAATATACAGGAAACCATCCCATCCCCTTTCGCCCACAGTACCAACAGTGGTCGCCTCCACCTCCTTGTCGTCTTTCAGCGCGGCCAATAGCTCTCTGTTACCAATGCTCTGGGGATCCGTATTAGACAAATCAGCTACTAGGCCATATCGAACGACATTATCGATAACCTGAACGGGGTTGCTTGTTAGTCATTGAACTCAGCATGATCGTAAAGTGACTTACAATTACACCGTTCTTCTTCACAAGACGTTTCGCCTCGGTAAAGTACTTGGCATTCGGCCTTTTGTCAGCGTCGATGAAGATCAGATCGAAGGGAACGTCTGGCTGGAGTTTGACCATCGATTCGTACGCTGGACCGGCAATAACTCGACATTTGGAAGCAAGGCCGGCGTTAGCTATGTTTTCCTGAGCGACCTAAATAAATCGTGTGTTCGTGAGTAATGTGCTGATAAACTTTCAACGGACCGCCTACCTTTACATGCTTCTCGTCAAGTTCAAGTGTAATGAGCTCTCCGTCTTCAGGTAACTCTCGACCCATCCAGATAGCAGAGTAACTTCAAAGAAAAAACAGGCTAAGAGAAACGAACAGTATAGACGCAATACTACCTACCCTCCCAAAGTTCCGAGCTCAAGGATACGCTTAGCGTTCAGCGATTTCACGAGGAGAGCCATGAGTTTTGCTTGGGCAGCGCTGAGAGCGATTTCAACAGGCAAGCCATTATCGGCGGCGTGTTTGACAGCATTGTCCAAGATTTTATCCTCGTGAATGAGGAAAGAGTTATGGTAAGCATCGGATCGCCCCCAATCGACAATGGAAGTAGGAGCATTTTTAACATCATCCGCAGACATGATTGTAGTGAGAGATATTGGAATACTATGAGCTGAGGCGTTCAGAGTGGGGTGCTGGTCAGTGGCGTACAGAGGGCTTTTTGTACTCCCTGCACCTGCAACGAACCTTGTCAGAATGAAGGAAGCTAGATGAGGTTAATGACTCACGAAGGCCATATGTATATCATAGGAAAACCGAGACGGTCCTCAATCGTCCATGGATGACTTGTTCTATTAAGATTAATTTGAACTGATATTGGGAACATCCGAGACATAGGAGGACATAAGGCCATTTCTTATGGACGCGAGATAAAGGCACGTCGGAGCGGCCCGAGTCAGAGAAGGGCCCTAGGCCAACCTATGGACACTGGTCGGAAGTGAGGCAAAAAAAATCGTAGCATGGCCAAATGCTGTTGAATTACTTTATATCAGCTGGGTACAGGATACTCAGGGACGTGATGACCGACCAGTGACATGGTACCTCAGTACGAGAAAAGGACATGTACTCAATGTACTTCAAGTTGACCAATGACGCCTGAAAATGAATAGGTCAGTAGAAAGAAATGGACAATGTTGGCGGGAATCTCGACCTTATTCGGCAACGATTCAGTGAGTGCCTCATTCAGCTTCACCCTGAGGCAGTGAGGCTCGATGTTTGTGAAACCATCCTGAATGAAAGTAAGAAGTTGAAGGGAAATAGCAACTCCCGATTATCGCCGATACTGCTAGCAGAAGACCCTAACCTTAGTGCTATACAATATACTTCAGCTCTGAGGTACAAACAGCACAAACAATACATTGCTCGCTATGCAGCTACTTTGGCTGCTATCATGATACATATGTTACACAGACGTTTAGAAAGGAATGTCTTCACAACTTAACAGCGTACAAGAAGCCATCCCATCCCCTTTCACCTACAGTACCGATAGTGGTGGCCTCTACTTCCTTGTCCTCTTTGAGCGCGGTCAACAGCGTTCTAACGCCAGCATTCCAGGAATCATTGTTAGTCAAGTCGGGAACTAAGCCGTATCGAACGACATTATCGACAATCTGAAGACTCGCAGTTAGTTATCAGAAAAAGCCTGCTCAACAAGGGTACGCACGATGACACCGTTTTTCTTGATGAGGCGTTTGGCTTCAGTGAAGTACTTGAGATTTTGGGCTTTATCGGCGTCGATGAAGACCAAGTCAAAGGGAACGTCGGGTTGAAGCTTGATCATCGAATCGTACGCTGGACCGACGATGACTCGGCATTTGGACGCAAGTCCTGCGTTAGCCAAATTCTCCTGAGCGACCTGGGAAATCGTGTATCAGTGGATGATAAGACTGTAGGTGACAGCTTGCTCCTACCTTGGCGTGTTTCTCACTGATTTCCAGCGAGATGAGTTCTCCATCTTTAGGGATTTCACGACCCATCCAGATGGAAGAGTACCTTCGGAATTAGATTTATTTAACCAAATGAAAAGCAAATGGAAGAGTCAGAGCCTACCCTCCCAAGGTACCGACTTCAAGAACACGTTTAGCGTTCAAAGACTTGACGAGGAGAGCCATAAGCTTGGCTTGAGCAGCGCTGAGAGCAATGTCGACGGGCAAGCCATTCTCGGCAGCGTGCTTGACAGCATTGTCCAAGACTTTATCCTCAGGGATGAGGAAAGAGTTATGAAAAGTGTCGGAGCGCGTCCAATCGACGATGGAAGTGGGAGCGTTGATAGCATCCATTACAGACATGATTGCAATGAGAAGAGATTCGCGAAAGACTAGTTAAAAGCTGATGTGTTTTGAGTGGGATGCTGATCATGGGTGAAGAGAACGCGCTTTTAAGTCCCCTGCTCAGATCCTTGTCAGTGGCGTTTGGTGCTAGAAGAGTGGGTCGACTCACTGCGGTCAACGTACAAGACGAGTATCAGCGAGTTCTGCAATCTCCAACCTATTCATAAACTGATATGGTCCTCTTCATCCAAAATTCTGACTCGTAGTAGCTTAGCAAAATAGGAAGGCGTTTAGTTAAAGACACCGAACTAAAGCCTAACTGAAGCTGCGCCGCAGAATGTCTGATTTCCTTTTGGCCCGGCGGCCGAGAAGTGCGCGACGATAGCAAGGAAATCATAGGAAAGCCGAGAAAGCGAAGTCCACGTCATGCTAGGAAAAAGTCAGGCGAGGTGTACACGCAAATAGCGGCAGTGTGCGGCTGCTTACAGTTGTGAGATCTGCGACAACGAGAAGTACAAGCGGAGATGACAACCAGCGGTTGCAGATATATCATGTATCTTTACCATCTGGGACCATGGGGCCTAAGGCCGCAGTGCTAAGTGCTAGGCTTCGATAAAGAATTTATACTTCAGGAATCAGGCCTATTGAGAAACGATACGATGTCAGTGGTAATTAAATAGATTTATTACATCCAATTGTTACCTGCTAGCTTTGTCCCAAGCTAACGTTCGAGAACTGGCGAGCGCTCATCGCTTCTCCTGCTGACCTGACTCTTGAAGAAATATCAAGCAATTAGGAGTTGAAGTAAGAGGGCGAGACTGATTCCACGCAGCATAAGCCAGTGGAACCCTAACCTGAGCGCTAGTCTAAACTTTCATTTACCCCTCTTGATTCTTGAAGTTGCACGAGCATTCCTCAAACTCCGTTTATTTTTCTGTTAGATTTGACATCTTGAAGAAGGAGGATCCTTATGTCTCGCTTTGTTAGAGCATCCAAATATCGGTAAGTTTTTTCGTTCATGATTGCATGATCACGCCGGTCAGCGCGACATCGACATCGGGTCGCTGAGAGAGGGGGAGAACAATGCTGGGATATGGAACGGCTTTCAAGGCGTGGAATGTGTTCATGTAGGTGCTCAGACTACTTTTTCAACAAGCAGCGACTCATTCAGTGTACAGGTCATCCTCATCTTTGCTCTCGGCGTGCATGTGCCGACTGGGACCAACTCTTGACGCATCTTTCTAACGCAAGATTCATCCAGCCACGTATTTGGTCAACCTGCAAAGAAAGAATATACCATTGAGAATGTCAAAGTAACGAATAGTGCATGGGACACTAATGTCATTTCTGCCTCTGGCGTGAGTTGCAGCTTAATTTGATGATTGGCATTCGGACTAATGTAATCTCTAGAAATACATTAGTATCAACTGGAATGCTTCGGGAGGCGGAGCCTTCGTCGTCTTACCCCTACCATCGCCTTTCCAGTCTATCTCTGGATTCACCCACAAACTTCCTGACACCTTACCTCTCGCACGAAGCCACACCGCGCCCGTCCTTGATACCGATTGGTCACCACACGATGATACGCTCGTGGCGTCTGGCGGTGAAGATGGTAAAGTCATGATTTGGAAGATCGATCCGGCTGCATTCGAAGGATGGGGAGGTGATCACTGGGAGCCAAAAGACTTTGACCCTGTCTGGCGTATCGATGCGTCGCCACGTAAAATCGGACAGGTGTTGTTCCATCCCACGGCGGCAAATGTTGTTGCCAGCGCCTCTGGAGAACACACCGTCAAACTTTGGGACCTTGCTGCCACTGAAGACCCTCGGAGTGTTCTCACTGGCCATGGCGATGCCATTCAGAGTCTTGCTTTCAATTCGACGGGTACATTGTTGGCTACGACGTGTCGTGACCGTAAACTGCGTCTTTTCGACCCGCGCGCGGGCGGGGAGGCGGTGCGGGTCACGGATGGTCACGGAGGTATTAAGGGCGCTAGGGTGACATGGATGGGCGATATGGACAGAATTGCGACTACTGGGTTCAGCAAGATGTCCGATCGTCAGGTCGCTATCTGGGAGACTGGTGGTCTGGGCAATATTAAGACGATAGCTATTGATCAAAGCTCGGGTGTGATCATGCCTTTCTGGTCGGACAACAATATTTTGTTCCTTGGTGAGCGCCGTATTGTCAAGCATGTTCTTGATCTTACTGATTGTTTTGAACATTTCAGCTGGAAAGGGGTAAGCATGCCGTTTTTCGCCTTGGAAGACTTCTTTGACTGTGATTTTCAGTGATGGTAACATCCGGTACTATGAGTACGAATCCGACTCTCTTTTCGCTCTCGCCGAGCACAAATCCAGCGACCCTCAACGTGGCATGTGCTTCCTCCCTCGTCGTGCCCTCAATGTCTCGGAATGTGAAATTGCGCGGGCATATAAAGTGGCAGGGTCCACCGTCGAACCTATTGCATTCATCGTTCCACGAAAGGTGGCTAGCTATCCTTTTGTGTCTCATAAGCTTTTCTACTAATAGACTATAAAACCCTCTAGGCCGACTCATTCCAATCAGACATTTATCCTCCCGCACCCTCTCTCGAACCTTCCCTTTCTGCAGCGTTGCTAATGTCTTGTATAGGTAGGCGATATCCAAACCCTAGACAAAATCGCCGTCTTGATGCATGATTCCTCATCATCTTCGTCTAGCTCCTCCGTCTCTAAGTCTGCCTCCAGTCGTTCCGATGAAGGCGACGATGCGCCTGTTTCAGCCGAACGCGTGACAAATACAAAGGACCTCGTCGTGCAAGGTACCGCGCTATACGGTACCTTAGCACAAGTAACCACCACTCTCGATCAACCTTTGGAACCTTCGGGTGAGGTTCGTAGCTCTAGGAAAATGCTATGTTACTGACCCTTGTTTGAACACAGCTCTGACAAGACTTAAAGAAGCCACTAGTACTCTAAAGAATTCTCCGGTGTCTGCATTTCTTTCAAATCTGTCCAACGATACAGACAAGAATTTCCAGCGCGTAGCCGGAAAAGTGGATAGAGCATTAGAAAGGGTCAGACGCGGGGTCGTGAGAGTCTTGGATGTTCAACAACGGCCTCCAGACAATCTCCGTGTAGCCCTATGCAACCTTCTCGAAGTGATTGTTGGCATATACGAGGCCGCTATACGAACTGTTAGTTTTCATATCCATCGTCTGCAACTCCCGCTGAATATCTCCACAGAATCCGAACCCTGACTTTTTCACTCAAGTTCTTGACGCTCTTTTCGTACTTGCTCGGACAGGCTTAGTAATAGCAGATCCCAGAACGTATACACCGGCTTATGACCATCTTGCTCGTGCCTTGTGTATTCTTGAGGTCAAAGATTCCGATGAGGCAACCACTGAAACTCGGTCGAACATTCTTGACCGTGCTAACTATGTTCGCTGCACCTCTGGTGCTTTCCACAATATCGCGGGGACATTGTACCAAGCGGGTCGATACGGCTCAACTATTTCGTTCCTTAAACAAGGTTGTCGTTTGGGGGTAATGGCGCTGGAATTACGCAGACAGACAAGTACCTGCTGTACAGAAGATCTGACAAAAGCGACACAGGAGGATGATTCGAGGAAAGCAGTGTGGAAACAGTTAGAAGAGCAGCTTTGGCGGAGATGGCAGTTGCTTGGAGTTTGCTATATCAAGATCGGGGATAGAAGGGTATGTTTTAAGTTCAATTGCAATTCCCGCAGCTTACAGTGGCCTGAATGACAGCCAGCATTCGATTCACTCTTGAGCTGCGTAAAAACCTTTCCGTACGCTGCGAACAGTTTTGGTCTTCAGGCGGATAAACTTGGGTTTAAAAGCCTGTTCGATCTCTCTCCCGCCGTGAAGGAACTGGCTGGTGTTATTGAACGGATTACCTACCTTGGAGCCTGCGAGCTTCTCCTTCCGCCCAAGTCTATAACTTTGCGTTTGATCGGCCTCGAAGACTGCTCAGTCGTTGGTGCTTTGCTCGAAAAGCAGATCGACAGTCTGGAGAACAGCTGGTGGAAGCAAGGTGTTTGCGAAGTCGCCGTCAGTCTTATGAAGGACGCTATTGAAGTGTACCGATGTGGGGTTATGCCACTCAGGGCTTCAAGGGTGTTCCTACGATCTCTTTCCCTAGCGTACTATCTTGGGCCAGAACGCATTACTGCCTTGGGAACCACGGATGATATTGGCGCAGAAGCGAGTAATTTGCTTTCTTCAGAGGTGCGTTTCTTCTTTACGCTTCCCACACACGCTCTAAGATCCTTCGGCAGCTTGGTCGAGATACAAATCTTGCCTCATTCCGCTGCGAGTATCAAGCCTCCATACACCTCTGGCTGGGTTTACATGCCCACCGTCGTTCGGACTCGAAACAATCTACGCTAATAAGTGAGCATGCGGATGAGGCGTGCAGGCTCCTTCGCTCGTTCATGACCCCGCCCAAAAGCGAAGCTTCACCTAAAACAACCTCAAAGTCGTCTACTGTGAAAAAAGCGGAAATGAAGAAAGCGTCAACAACTTCGCGCACAGCAAAGGCTTCCAAGAGCCGGTCTAAGGCTCCCGTCACTCCGAAACCAAAAGGCCGATCTGGTATGTGCTTTGACGCTACCACTCTTAGCAGTCGTAATAACTCTCTTATATAGTACTGCAAGATATCCCGACAAACGCTCCCAGTCCGACGATCTCTCATGCTAACCCCAAAAATGTGCTTCCTACTCTCGATAACGTACCATCTCTTTTGGAGGTTCTGCGTACGTCAAAATCACGGTATGCAAATGAGATTCTGACATGAGTTTTATTAGATTTGACCTCTCATGTTCTTGGGTTGCTCGCTCTGGTTTTTCCAAAGATTCAGATTCTTGCTCTTTCAAGGTGGCTCTCGGAGAAATTCATCGGGTCGACCACTGATGGTGGGGTTTCTGTCTTCCCTAAGATATGCTGTCCTCATTGAACGATTACAGACTTTGTCATATCCTCTTCGGAGCTTGCTTACGAATATTTCAAACTCGGAAAGACGCGGAGGGCAAATAGGCTGTTTGAACAAGCTTTGGCGTCTACACGATCTGGCCAAGTTTCAGAAGAGGTCGCCTGTTCGTTGCTGCTGAAATATTCTGCGTCGTGCGCATTGAATGCCGAGGTACCACAAAGGTAACTGTCTTTGACGTTCTCTTTAAAAAGTCCCCTTCTAAAAATCGACCAGCATCAAGCTGTATTCTGAAGGCCGTATCTTGACTAGTGGTTTCATCGAAGATAAACATGGATCGAATACGCAAAGGTTGCAAGCGCGTGTTGCCCGGATTGAGAGGACAGCAACTGCTTTTCAGGTGTTGGGTTCGATTTTACATTCTCAGGTTCGTTGTTCTGGTATTCGCTACGAAGCTGTTCTAATACACAGTCTTCAAGAATGATGCCAGTGCCTCTCTCAGTAATCTTCTTCAGTCTTTCCGTTTATGGACAAGAGCTTTCGAGTCCTTGGCTAGATTACACCCTCAAACCCCGAAACACTCGAGACCAAGTAAAGATGAAACAAACCCTTTCGAGGTTTCCAGTTTACGGGATGCTTTGCCTGCTGATACTCCATCACAGGTGCAATTGGAGCAGCCGAGAAAATCTTTCATGCGCAGACATTCGATGAACGGTCTGGAATGGAGGATTAGTCAAGGTCTCCTCGACATATTATTTTCCCTTTCTCGAGTTTACTTGAAGCGGGGCTCTCCGAGAGAAGCGCAGTATTTCACCCAGCAGGCTCGAGATTTGGCGGAGGCACTCAACGCACCTGCTTTTATCTGTCGCGCTATCACAAAGAACGGGGAATTACAGATGCATCAAGGGAAGCTTGAAGAAGGGTATGCCGAGGTCCTCGACTTGGATGGTTTGGTGCATGATAATGCTGGTGCTGATATGGCCGATATATATCGGCTTCGTGGAGACCTTGAGCAGAGAGGCGCTAAGGTAGATGGTGCACAGCATCATTATGAAGCAGCAGCGAGGATATTGGAAAATTTCGACCAAACGTTCGTTAGTCAAGATGGTGTCGATTTCGGGTGAGTTGCTCCGTGTCAGTCGCATGAGTGTTCTGATCCCTCTGCAGGCCCCGTAAATCTGTAGGGAACGATCAGGTTGTCGATGTGCTTTTGCCCGAGCTTCTAGCACAAGTCCTTGGTCGTCATAGTAAATTCTTTGTTCTGCCGCAAATCTTACTTGATGCTTATGCTCGTTTTAGTTTGGCTCCTCCGTAACGAAACCGGAGAAAAGTTTATGCAAATGCTGAGCAAGTTCATGGCGTTGCCTCCTACTCCGGATATCCAAGTAGTTCTTGTCTTCATTCATTTCAAACATCTCGTCTGACATTTGCGATAGGCTACGAAAGAAGGCTTAGCGGCCAAGTTAGCTTTCCATGACGTTTACAGGCGAAGTCGTGTCGATATGTTTCTAAGTTCCATTGGCGAAACTAGTAGGACATGTCCCTTACCACTTGTGTCACCATACTGAATCTTTTCATATAAAGCTGTTGCACTTCCGATGGGAACGTCCACCGACCTCACTACTTCCATGTCTCCGGCTTCGTTAGAGATCATGAAGAGCTTAGAGAACGCCGAAAGACATTTCTGGACTCATTTGGCTACTATCGGTCACAACGGCTATTCACCAGATATTCGAGAATCTGCGCTCGCTATAGCGCTGATTAGGGCGTTTCAAGCTTCCATGGGAAGATGTGATGCATCAGGCCCTTCACTCTTGGTTGGTCTTCTGGGTAAGACCTTTTCCGTGCATTCACTCAGTGCAACTAATTCAAGCTTTCTAGATGCATCCTCTGCGGTCACACTGAGAAGGGAGATGATTGAAGCCATTGACAACAAGTTTCGTGCAAGTATCAAGGACAAGCTACAGTGGCCTTCACACTCGACATCTGATTCACCGCTCCCTGTAATGCAGAAATTGCAGCAGTTGACATTGAGTGACTCCGGCTCCGATGACGACCGTGACGACGACGAAGACAAAGACAAATGCAACCTTCAGGAGACCTCGCTCAAACAATATTGGATGGCCGTGAAGCACAGATACGAAACTCATGGGCTAGACGCAGAAACCTTGCCACCCTCTTCCATGTCCGAGCTTCCACCAAATTGGACAGTAGTTCATATCACAGTCACAGAAGACAAGAACACCATGTTCATATCGCGTCAACGAGGGGGTAATCTTAACAAAGATCAACCCTTGATTTTCTGCGTCCCGTTAAAAGGCCGACGAGAAGGACCGGAAGATGATGATAATGAACATCTCACTTTTGAAGACGCTCTCAATGAGATGAACGAGATCATTCAATTGAGCAATGCCACAACCAAGGTTGCTGCATCCATTCGAGACGACCAATCAGCCAGAGCGAAATGGTGGAAAGAGCGGGGCGCTCTCGATACGCGGCTTCGCGAGCTGTTAGAGAATATAGAGTTTTGTTGGTTAGGAGCGTTCAAGGTGAACATCTCTTTAGTCCTTAAGCTCGCACTAGACTGAACGAACTCTTTAAATCAGACCATTTTGAGCAAAAATCCTCGCTTGTCCCCTGAGACTATAAGTAACCTCCGTATTCAGTTCGACAGGGTCTTCAAGACCGGCCTCCGATTGCAGGACAAAAAAACTAAGGAACGAGCTCTTGGACATGGAAAGGCTCCTTCTGAGAGCTGGACGCCCAACCGTGTCACCTTAGACGACACATTGATCGAGTGCTTCTCGACTCTATCTCCGCAGTGCAGGGACGAGGAAATCGAGGACCTTGTATACTTCATCCTAGATCTCTATCAGTTCCATGGCGTTCCAGTTGCAATAGCCGAAGTCGACGTCGACCAGGTCGTCATTGATCTCCGGGCCGTTCTCGAAGAGCACTGGTCCAAGACAAAAACTGGTAGTCGGACAGGTCATGGTCACATAGGAGCCTTCGGATACAGCGGCGGTGAAAACGACGACGAGCACCTTTTCTTGGTTTTAGACAAGAATGTTCAGGGTTTGCCTTGGGAGTCCATTCCTGTGCTTAGGGGTAGGAGTGTAAGCCGTATCCCGAGCATATCTTTTTTGCTCGACCGAGTTCGATTCGCGCGTCTGAAGCAACAAGATATTGGGGTAGGAACTCGCACTGTAGACAGGGCTTGCGTGGATCCGAGAAAGGGCTACTACATTATGAATCCCAGCGGTGACCTAAACCGAACTGAGAGTCGTTTCCGTAATTGGTTAAACGAGATGGAGGAGGTAGGATGGCAGGGTATCTCTGGGCGTCCTCCTAGCGAACTTCAAGTACTACAGGCGCTGCAAACTAAGGACCTCGTAGTGTAATTCAATCGTCTTTTCTCTCCAGAAGTATCAGTGTATTGATCATTCCCTTTCAGATACTTCGGCCATGGTGGAGCTGAACAATACGTCCGTTCGCACAGAATTCGACATCTTCCCCAATGCGCTGCTGTTATGCTTTGGGGGTGTTCCTCCGGCACACTTCGAGACATGGGTGACTTTGACCGCGTTGGAACTCCTTGGAACTACATGTTAGCGGGATGGTAAGTTTCCTTGCCATACCACTATAACCCAGGTCTAACTGATGCAATCGATTCTATTTTGTCAGCCCCACCTTGGTGGCCAACTTATGGGACGTCACTGACAAAGACATCGATACATTCTCTCAGGCGGTTTTCGACAAGCTTCATATGACTGCCGACTGTATCCGTGACTGGCGCCCCTCGAGCCTTTCTGAGGCTTCAACATCTCTGGTGAAAGCCGTTGCGGAATCGAGAGATTCATGCAAGCTAAAATATTTGACTGGGGCAGCCCCCGTTGTCTATGGAATTCCCTTCTATCTATGAGGTGCTCTTGCTTAGAGTCATTTAATATTTATCATTATGTAGCAGATATGTAACCTCTACGTACATCGCTAATCAAGGAACGGTTCGTGATAGTTCGTGATACGTCTTCCGTCTCCGGCGTCCCGGAGATAGAAGCACGTGTATCTCCGTTAAGCTCATATACGGAGGTCAAAGCAGTGAAAATCGTGACGTCACTGCCATTCTAGTCTAAGCAGCAATACATAACGCAAAAAAAAGGTAATACTAGTCCAAAAGTAACATATTCATTACAAAGCGTGACCATTCGTTCCATTGACACCATTCACCGTTGGAGACGGAGACGGTGAAGACGGTGTCGAGGAACGACCTCTCGAAAGTATATCGGAGACATTCTGCTTCAAGCTCTCAAGCAACGGCGTCACACGATCTCGCACTTCATTACCAACCCTAGATGCTTTCTCCTGCAGAGTAAGATCGTTCGCGATCCAAATACCATGCAAATCGCTAGCGGTAGCCGATAACACCGAGGAAAGCTCATTAAACTTCTTTTGAACGGCGGAATCGTGAAGAGTAGTGGAAGCAGAGGATTGGAGAGAAGCAGAAAGGGCAGAAGCTTGACTCTGAAGCTTTTGAAGTTCGACGACCATGTTGTCTGAGAGGGCGTGAACACGAGCCTGAGCAGACGCGAGAGAAGACGAAGTGGCCGTGGAAATAGCTTGAGCAGTCTCTGCGGCCCTTTGACTAGAGGTAACGTACGTCAGGAGGAGATATCTTGTAGCTTAAATGGAAAAGACTTACACTAAAGCAGAATGGGCCTGAAGCTGCTTGATCTGTTCATTGGAATAAATCTGAAACTGATCTGCGAGGCTCTTTGATAGAGCGATCGCGCGCTGATACTGATATTGAGACGGGTTTTCTGATGCATTGGGGGTAGAAGGATTCGAGTTCAATTTGTTGACAGCAACTTGGAAGTAATCGACGATTGGTGCGAATTTCTAGGTGTATAAGCATTAGAAATCATAAGGATAGAGAGAAAATCAACACGTACATGATCGATTTCCTGTGCCACATGAAGAGCTGGACTCTTCACCTTCTCATCGATCGTCTTGGAAGCACTCTCCCTACGTTCTTTAACGTAGTCCGAGTAAGACTGCTGCGTCTCGCGAACATAGCTCAAGACATCCTCTGGAGTGGCGGTAAATGCGTATGGATACCGCGACTGGACCACATCCACTGCTTTGTTTGCATAACCATCTGCACGAGCAAGCAAAGGTGCAAATTGAGCTTGAATGGGTTCAGCATATTTGTACGCCGTGTTCGAGAAACCGAGAGCAGCAGCATAAGGAGAACGTGTGTATTGATTGGTGGATAGAGTACCACTGACTGCTTCGATAGAAGACGCAATAAGAGGAATGCGCCCTACACGATTGAGAACGCTGAGTTCTGGTTGTGATTGGTTTGTCTCTGTAGTAGAAGTAGACATGGTGGTTGACAGGAGGAACGATGAGCGAGTTTGCAGCACGCCTTTTCAATTGCAAGCTGCTCACTTTCATGTGATTTACACCGTGAGAAACAAATACTGTTTTAGGAACGAGCTATCCTCCGCGGTTGTTATTTTTTTTTCTCATCATATCTTTCAACTCTAAAACTTTGCCGGGTACTTGCGAACGGCTTCTTCCATGTCTTGCTCGGTTTCAGACACTTGAATACTCGCAAAAAAATACAAGAAAAAAAATTGAAGAAATATGTAGGCGTCTTGCAATTATTTTTCACATGCTAAGGATGATTAACACAGGATTCCTCATCCGGGACTCTCGATGGGACTGTCGATAAGTCGAGAACATTCATGGAGGTAACGTCAGGGCTCTGGACTAAGGTTAGAGCACTTCATGCCGAGAGTCCGGCTCAATTGAGTTATTTATCGAACGTTCTCGTTCAGGCCACCAACAGCATACGAACGATTACATCCACATTCATAGGTTATACTCTTCCTTATCGTAGGTGGTAGACTGAGCCTGGAATTGCTCACAAAACCTTCTTCCCATGAAAAGTGGGATCACCCAGACTTCAAAGCTCGAGGCACAACATCGCCGGCAAGTCCTCTAGGATGGGCCGATAGGAGGGTGGATATCGACTGGCGCGGTCCTCCATTGAGGAACAAAGCATCTCAGCGTTCAGTTGTATGTATGTGACCTCGTGGTTTACATATTGCGTTAATTCATCTTCACTCTATCAAAGCCCGCCCGCCGACGTAACTTGACTTCTCAAAATATACATATCTCAATCTTTTATATGTTGTCGGCACGCCGGCACCTGCTCAATCTGACTCTCATGACGCTCACCACGATGCCAGCGCTGAGTACCTACCATCTTGGATGTTATTCGGAATTCACCCCCTATAGGCTGTTTGAGTTCGTATCCTAGCTCTTGGGACTTTCGACGGCCAAGACTCACCGCGTGCATGACATTGGCAAGTCCCAGTAGGCTCGGTGCGCCTTTCTCCTGGAAAATGGCAGACTGTCTCACATAGATCGATATGACTACAATAATTCCAATGTGTCACTTAAACTTGTACTCGTGTGTTGGGAGCAGGCCTCATAGTTTGTTGGAACATTTGGGGGTCAGTTATCAACTACCTGTGCGCACGACAATACAAAGTTCTTAGTCTAAGTAGGCTCAGTGCGCTTTTCTTCCGGAAAATGAGGCTGCCTCGTATAGATCGATGTGACTTGAACGATTCTAATGCCATTTAAGCTTGTAGTCAATGTCATCTCGTATGCTGAGACTGAGCAGGCCTGGATTTTTAGATAAGTATGTTCCTGCCATGGAATCGATGTCAAAGGTAGAGGTAGAGGTAAAGGTATATTAACCGGCTTGGGTCCACGGGCTGAACATGCTGGCTTTTCGATGTGATAGGTGATAGAGCGCTTACTGCAATAAGCGCTGGGTTCATGGCCGGGCGCTAACCTTGCCGAGCGCCTCACTTCAATCCCGTTCCACTCAGTCATGGACTCAGTTGTTCCCTCTACGAGTCGTTCTACACTGTCCCCCAAGAGGCCTGTAGAGGATGTAGTATATGTCGCATCCCAAGATCTAATGAAAGTAAATCTCTACTTACTCCGGTATCTCACCTAACCCAGCTCGAATTCTTACAACTTGCAAAGTACTCCTCTCGTCTCCCTTGCCATCGCGGAAGATCCCTCCTGGTTCACTCTCTAATTCACTCCCTAGATCTCTTCTCTCAAGATTTTTCTTGTACTCGAAGGATCCAGCTCGTAAAACCCACGCTTGCGACGGACAAGGATCTTTTGGCGTACCATAGTCAAGATTATCTTCGCTGTGTCCTAGGTCGTTCTAACGGAGACGAATCCTACGCAGAATCTGGCTCTGAAGAAGATCTTGATGTAAGTTTTGGCTTAGAAGACGATTGCCCGCGGTTTTCTGGCCTTGCGGAGTATATACGGCTCGTTGCAGGTGCTACGCTTACGGCTGCGAATGCCCTGGTGTCTGGGACGTCGGATATCGCAATTAACTGGGAAGGTGGAAGGTTCGTGCACGGTGTTTTCGTGTTTTCCTTTTTCTGTTCCATATTTAAAATTCAGTGTAGGCACCACGCTCAAAAATCTCGCGCGTCTGGGTTTTGTTATGTCGCTGACTGCGTACTCGCCATCCTTCTCCTCAAAAGAGCAATTCAACCTCAAGCGCCTACGTCCTCACCATCACTTCTTTTATCTGAGCCTCAGGGTACAGCAAGTACAGCGAACGATGTAACTCAAAGGAAACCCCGTGTAATGTACCTAGACCTCGACGTGCATTATTCCGATGGAGTCTCGCATGCGTTTTACTCCCCGCATCGTAAGGTTCCGGGACAAGTACTCGTAAGTCGTATTTCACGAAACATATGCCTAAGTATTCCTTTGATGTAATTCTCACCGATATAGACTCTCAGCATTCACCACGCTTCCCCTGGTTTCTTCCCTTCATCCCCTCTCTCAGGCCTCCCGCCAAATTCATCCTCGTCTTCGACTCATTCCTCCCCCGATAGCGATAGCTTTGATCCCTACACACTCTCACTTCCTCTCTACACCAGTGCTTCTGACCGAACATTCGCTGCAATCTGGCCTTTGGTGGAACAAGTTAAAGGTGTTTTCGATCCCGAATACGTTGTAATTCAATGCGGTGTCGATGGGCTGGCAGGGGATGAGAAATGTAAAGTGTTCAACTGGAGTTTGGGCGGGTCCTTGAGCGAGCTTGAATACGGGAGAGATGAGGCGAATGAACCTGGAGAGGGATCGTTTGGGTGGTGTATAGAGCGAATTGTTGGATCTAGGAAGAAAGGGATGAAGGGGTGGAGTGGAAAGAAGCTTTTCCTTGGTGGAGGGGGTTATACGTCTTCGAATGTGGCGAGGGCTTGGGCATATATTACTTCCATTATAGTAAGTCTGTTTCTTTCACTTTACATATGTAATTGTATAAATTTCGAGCCTCATTTCTTTTCCAGCTTGAAAATCCTCTCCCTCTTTCTACTCCTATCTCTGATGACCCTTCGCACGCTGGATTCCCACTATATGCCCCGTCATTTACACTTGATGTACCAGCTGGATATATGACAGATAGGAATACCAAGGAGTATTTGGATGATGTGAAGGCGAGATTCGATTGGGTTTGTGAAAGGCTGAGGGAGAGGAACCCATGCTAAGTACGACGTGATAAACAGTGTACCAGTATACTTAGAAGAATAGAGATTCACTGAACATATGTAGTACTTGGAGTTGGAGTATATACAGAGTGAACGGTTACCCACGTGGAGACGAAATGGTTTGTGGAGTCCAGACAACATTACACAGTGACAGGAGACCTCCGACAGCGCTCAAATTCAAAACGAATGTAAAACCTCTTTCATTCATTCAACCGCCATGCCAGTACGAGGGTACGCCTCACTCATACGTAGTCGGCGTATTCAATACCTTCTCCTCGTCACATTCTTCTTCTGTTCGTTGATCTATTTAGGAAAAATTTCCCTGCCTCATAACCACTTCGACCGTTTCGACCGGTTCGACTTCAACGTTAACCTTTTAGGCGGCGGCGAACCAGATACCGACACCGACTCGGACTCTTTGGACGAAAACGCTATACATATCTCTCCCTGGGCTTCAGAAGATGAATGTGGAGTAGGCAAATGGGTTCCGAGGACTCCTCCGTACACTTCCATCGAGGATTACCAATCTGTCAACCGACATAAAACTGGTTGGGTTTGGGGAGGGTGTAATGTCTTTAATGACTCCGGTATCGAAGATAAAGACTTGAAAAAGAAACTCCAAGGTCAACGACTCGTCGAATTATCAAATTGGGTCTGGCAACCCTCCCGAGGAGACCTCGCACCCTTCGACGCAGTAGATTTCGTCGTTCGTCTCGTACAAAGCCCCGGTGGACTAATCATGTTCGGAGACTCAATAAGTCGTCAACATCACGACCATCTATTCCTTTATCTCTCCCAAAAAGAGATTTATCACGATTCTAATCCTAATCCTACCGTTGCGTATCTCCCAACGTACAACCATACGAAACAATACGTCCTACGACCCGAAGCACCGATGACGAAAGTTATCCTTGCGAAGTCGGGCGTTCCGCCGTCGCGGTTGAAGAGGCCTTTCCTTACGTTTATTGAGGACCATATGATTTTGCCTCCGGAGGATATTATGAGGATATCGAATGCGCCGGAGGGGTATAAATGGCCGTTTGAGGAACAGGTTCATCCGTTTGTTGTTGGGTTGACGGATATGTTGGGGGAGATGGCTAAGGCTGTAGAGGGGGAGGAAGAGTCTGTGATGAAGGATACGATATTCTTGTTTAATACGGGACCGCATGTAAGTTTGTTCTCTCGTTCTCTTGTCTGAGGTTCTACGACTGATATTTTGTAATACAGTGGTCTCGCAGTCGACTGCCTATCCCACAGTCAACTTATAAGGAGGAAAGAGAAGCCATGTGTACTGTCTATCGAAGGATGGTACGTTTCAACCCCCTTTCTTAATTTGCTCCAACTAATCAATATCATCATACAGATGGACCTAATTTCCTCCCGCTTAGAACCCATCCCCCGTACCCTAATCTTCTACCGCTCAACCTCCCCACCCCACCCCCMCTGCGAAACCCATACCTCCCCCTACCCCSACTTCCCCACCGCTCAAGCCGCCGAATCAAACATGTTCTCGAAACAAGTAGAAGGACTAGACGCGAACTGGAAAAAAATCAAAGCGAGGTGGGATTGGGATTTATTCGAGACTTATAATGGGTTTTGGAAGGAAAAGGTTAGGGAGTTGGGTGTGAAGAGTGTTGTGGAGGGAAGGAGACAGAGGTGGGGTTTTTTGGATGTTTGGGGGTTGTCGTTACAGAGACCGGATGCGCATGCGGAGCCTGAGAAGGATTGTTTGCATTGTGAGTGTGATTTGATACCTCGATGTCATTAAAAGTATCTGAATTTTTTCTTTTTCTTTCTTTTTTTTTTTCACTTTATGCAGATTGTGTACCGACGATATATTTCGATTGGACGCAACAGCTATACCATAGGCTATTTCTTCTCGGAGAGGTCAATGGTCCATCGAGCGTAGCCGTCGACAACGAAGCAGCCGATATCGGTCTAGCCTAGTACTAGGAATACGATACTTGGCTTCCTGCCTCCTGCTTGCTTCCCTCGTTAACGTGGAAAGCTCCGAGTCTCCTATACCCATACCCAAGCCAGCGTGCCGCTAAAAGTAGAATGTATGGCACGTAGAGTTGTAGCCGGTCCCGCACGTCGACCGAGATCAGCGTGCATTCTATACCATAGACTGTAGAAGATACGATACTATAGCTAGGAGTAGAATCCGTAATAATTCTTGGACATTTGCATCGCATCACATCTCAGAGCTCAGAGTTCGATCGTCTCTTTAGGCTTAAACTTTCGGGCGGCACGATCCGCAGATCTAAACCTGAACTGATTACCATACAGTTCGAATTCAAGGTGGGGTCCGTCGAGTACGGTGGATTGAGAGTGAGAGTCGGGAGGTGGGAGAGGAAGGGGAAGGGGTGAGTCTGGGGTGTGTGAGGGAGGGAGGGTTGAGTATATTGGGACGGAGAAGGCGAATATGGAGTTTTGTTTGGGGATTACTATGGAGAGAAGAATGAGTGGGTTGGTGAGTTAGATGGGTGAGAGGGTAAGTATGGAAGTAGAACATACGTACATTTCGCTTTATCTTGCCTAGTAACAACAGTGAACGCGTTCTCCGTTTCGTGAATGACGATTCCAGAGAGACCGATGAGAGAAGGACATTTGCTCTGTCGGACTAATATATATAGAATAGACAGAGTTAGTAGGTTACGCCTGAACAGACAAAGATAGAAAGAAAAATGTACCAGTGATTATTGATCCATGAAAATCAGCCTTCAATAGTTTAGCATGCATACCAGCGGAAGACGGTACGTCTTTCATTGACGGAGGACTCGGACCCGCCGAGGATGACGAAGAGGACGGTGCAAGACGAAGACCAAGAAGTTCCGACATGTATCCCATCCAAAGGTGATGTAGTGGTACGAAAAGGTTGAATCTAAGGCTCATATTAGCAATGAAGAGAATGCCTAGTGAAGATAACCATACTTCGCCTGCGCAGGATCCAACCTCCAAATCCCCCTCCTCATCGCCTCCTTCCTCCCAATAACCCCCAACTTTTTCTTATCCCTCTCAACTTTCCTCCTAGCTTTCCTACTCTCTCTCTCCTTCTTCGCTCGGCTCTCCTTGACTTGATTCTCAAGTAGAATCTTCCTACCATGGATCCGACTTGCGTAGATCTCTTGAGGGTCAGAGGATTGGGTTACGGAGGATGTGACAAAGGTAGGGACAAAGGGGGTGGAGGAAGTGAATTTTAGTCGTTCGTTCTGTAAGTAGTGTTTGTTGGAAGAGGGTTTAGAGAAGAGATGTTAGTATGTATACCTTGATAGATGGTACAGGCGATTCTTCGTAAATATTCATCGTCACTGGTGCCTTGCTGCTTGATGATGAGCCTGACATCTGGTCTTTGGAAAGTTCGACGCGCTGTAGGCAGTTAATTGGTTCATACTGCCTGCTTAGTAAGCACTGTGCTCAACCTATGTACGAGCTTGAAGATTTATTCTTATTCCCTGCAGCGTCTGGAATAAAACTTTGCGCAAGAATGTAAACCCAAATGTAAACTAAAAGAACTTGTTATAAGAAAAAGAACAGATCATTACGCTGAATGCAACAGAGGGGAGTCGAACCCCTTTCCCGGCCATCATAGCCCATCTAGAGAATGGGAAGACCGGATCATAACCGTTAGACCACTGTTGCCTCGCTGTATGGTAGAGTTTCTTAGTAATATTCCAATCCCTCTATTTGCCCTTCAGCGTTCAAGCTTTCAAGTCGAGTATACTTTGATGACGCAGCTTTGAAGACTCCGACTTCTACGCACGTTCTACTACTCCCTCGTTGCCCTGCTACCCTCACCATGTCACGACCCGAACCTTCAGTACGCCTACCCCCAACATCCCAGCTCCCCAGCGCCCGACGAGCACGTAAACTCAAAGGACGTATATCCTCTCTAAACCTCCCAAATAAGTCTAGCTCAACTTCCGGTCCGTCCACACGTCGAGCGTCAATATCCGGTCTAACACCCTCTGGTGCACCCAAATCTCAAAGAACTTCAAAAACATCTCAAAAGCTCGTTGTGTTACCTTCTGCGCCTCAGACGAAGCCTCTAGACAAGTCTGACGATGATTTGATTGGGTATGAGACTGATGCTGGGGTTAGGATGAGGGATGTTAAGAATGAGGCGGAGAGGATGAGTAAAGAGCAGAGAGAGAGGGCGGGGTTTAAGCGTATAACGGCTTATTGCGTCGCAGAGTCTTTCAAGATGAAACTTTTGGCTTCGTTTTTGAAGAGAGAACATAATGTTGGTCCACGAGTATTCGACGAGGCGTTGTACGTGGTGAGTCTTTTCAGCAGATTTCTTACACGTATCACCCCATAACGACTTTATGTATGATAGATGTATCACCTCCCTCTATTACCCGGTTACGGTCCAAACGCAAACCTCCGTTCATCCGCCCCCGTAAAAATGGACGTTATCCTCACCCGCCTTTCCGAGGCGGAAGAAATCGGTTACCAAGGATCTTACTTCCCTCACGAAGAAGAACAAACTCACAACGATGGTTATATGACCTCTTCACCTACCGAAAGACGAAAACCCGATCTACCATTTAGTCCTTCCTCCGCCGCTTCAGAAACAGCATTAGCCTCCGAAGCCGAATCGTTCACTCCAGAATCCGCCCCTCCCACCTCCGCACCTATATCTACATCTCCGGAGACGATACGACTCCGTGAAGAGGAGCCCGAGCCGGCCCCGGAACCCCTGAGATCCGCACCGCCAGCTCCGCAGACTGGTGTCCCGCCCGAACAAGAAAACGCTGAAGTCGTGTTCTTTGAGTATGGTGTTGTGGTGTTTTTTGGGTTGAGTGAGGTACAGGAGAAGAGTATCTTGGAGGATATTGAGAATGCGGGGATTATGAAGAGGAAGATTCCAGAGGGACAGTGGGAGGTTGAGGAGTGTCATTTTATTGTTAGTTGGATTTCTTCCTGACGAGGGTTTTTGGTATGAACTCACGAGCGAGCGATTCTTTGACGTTCGTATGTACATAGCATGATCCTCATATTGCCTATCCGAGGATTTATAACGATTTTTTCAGTAAGTTCATGTGTTTTACTTCCTCTGTCTCTGTATGCATACTTACTTCCTGCTAATTAATCATTTTGTAGCTCTCAAATCCCGCTCCCACCTCCTCAAACTATCAATCTCCCACGCCCTCGCCCAATCAACCCTCCTAGCCCACTTCGAATCAAACGCCCAACTCGTCCTCTCTTCACCACAAACCTTCTCTATCCCACGCCAACTCGCTAGTCGAGGTGCCCTACAACTCAAGCGACACGAAGCGCTGAAGCTGACGGGAAGGTTGTTCAAATTACGCAGAGATGTTAATCTGGTATCGAATGTGCTTGATGTTCCGGAACTTTTTTGGAGCGAGGCTAGTTTGAAGGAGTTGTATGATGCTGTTAGGGAGTATATGGAGATTGGGGGGAGGGTACAGGTGTTGAATGAGAAGTTGGGGATGGCGAGTGATTTTGTGAGTGTCCAACTTACTTGGGGATTGGGGATTGGATGTGTGTGTGTGATGGGATTACTGATGTGGTTGGTTGTAGTTGGAAGCTATTCATGATCATCTGAATAATAATGCTATGGAGAGGATTACGGTATGCTCCTCTTGTTTCTCTCTGTATCACAGTCATAGTCATAACTAACGCTTGGTTGGTCTCAAGTGGATTATAATATGGTACGCCCCATCCACCATATTCCTCCAGTACCCCCTCCCCTCCCCTACTCTTCTAACTAATACACTAATACACTAATACTAACGAAAAACTACAGGCTCATCGTCGTAGCAATCCTGGTTGAACTGGTACGTTTACCCTTTCCCCCTCCCCAATGAAAAACTCTAAACTCATCGTGGGCTTAGGGCGAAGTTATCGCACGATTAATCGTACACGCTACATTGGGAAAGGAAGAACACGCAGGCGCAGCGGTAGCGGAGATGGTAGGACCTGTTTTGCCTGTTTTGCCTGTTGAATTCAACAGGAATGAGGCGTTGAGGATTTTGGAGAGGATGGCTGCGATGGGAGAGTCTTGATTGAGTGTCTGTGTACATACCGGGGTTGTGCGTCTTTTATTTAATACCCATCCCATCCCGTGCATTTGGATTTGGATTTGGATTTGGATTGCTTCTTGGGCAGTCAGATCGGGAGAAATTGGGCCCCTATGTACATATTTTAAGATCGCGTCTATGTACGTATGTATGTATCTCCTGAGAGTCGGAGACGGAGTGAATGAGAAGTTGGCTATGGCGAGTGATTTTGTGAGTGTCTCCTACTTGACGATGAGGGGCTGGATGTGTGTGCACTGATATGTAGGATTACTGATGTGGTGGTTTTTTGAAGTTGGAAGCTATTCATGATCATCTTAATAATAACGCTATGGAGAGGATTACGGTACGCCTGTCTTGTTTCTCTCATGTATCATAGTCATAACTAACGCTTGGTTGGTTTCAGTGGATCATCATATGGTACGCCCCACCGTATTCCTCCAGCCCTCTCCCCTCCCCTCCCCTCCCCTACTCTTCTAACTAATACACTAATACTAACGAAAAACTACATAGGCTCATCGTCGTAGCGATCCTAGTCGAACTGGTACGTTTACCCACTTCATTAGTTAGGTAGAAAATGACTAATTAAATCGATACGTGGGCACAGGGCGAAGTTATCGCACGTCTAATCGTACACGCTACATTAGGAAAGGAAGAACACGCAGCGGTAGCGGAGATGGTGGTACCTGTTTTGCCTGTTTTGCCTGTTGAGTTTAACAGGAATGAGGCGTTGAGGACTTTGGAGAGGATGGCTGCGATGGGAGAGTCTTGATCCCATGCATTTGGATTTGGATTGTTGTTTGGTCGTCAGGTCTAGTCAGGTCGGGTCGGCAGAAATTAAGTACTTAGGCCCCTATGTATGTACATAAGTATTTCAAGATCGCGTCTAAGTACGTACGTATCGGAGTTGCATGACTGAAAGTCCGTTCACCGGGGATTCACATCGCCTCCTGGCAGGCTGGTTGATATCTGAATTGACAGGAGTTCTAGCAGAGCTTTCACTCCTCCGCTCCGAGGGGACACATGTATGGAAGCGGGGCATCAAAGTGGGTCTAGGCACTCGAGAAGTCTGCCAGTTGGCAGCTGTTGGCAGTAGAATATGAGATGAAGTGATTCTGGGAATAAATTCAAGGCACAATCTTGCCCGTAATGATATAAGAGTATTCCTCTGCGGAGTGGGATTCTTTCTTAACGGACGAGATGAAGGACCGATACTTACTTATCAGACGAATTGTGAGTGAGTTTGAGTCGTTTGTCGCGGCAGACGAGGAAAGCTTGCTTGCTTGGACGTCTTCTTGAGTCTTGACAGGAGGTATGGAACTTGGAAGCGCTGTAGATTCGAATCGGAAGTTCAATTGTAAAGGAATTTATGATCACGTGATGAATAGACGACCTTCGATCTCCGTGGCTGTGCTCCTTTATAGTGGCACGTGGGTATGACATCACGGCTAAATCCTTTTTTCTTAAAACGTCCATCCTTGTAGGAGTCGAACCAACTTCGACCCATGTCCTCAGACAGCGATCTCAGGAGTTCCGCGACCTCTGCCTCGACAGCCACTTTTGTCACTGCTCTCGTATTCAACTCGGCTGTCTTTGGTATCGAGCTAGCTGTTTTTACACTCCTTCGTCCTTATTTCAAGGCTATCTATGAGCCTAGGACTTATGTTCCACCAAAATCGAAACGTATCGGGTCTCTTACTCCAAATGCGAAACGGTTTGACTTGAAGACGGTCTTATCCTGGCCGCTCGCGGTTTATAACTCGGACCATCAGGAGATTAAAGCTGCTAATGGCCTCGATGCATATTTTTACGTGAGGTTTCTGCGCATGATGGTCGTTATCTTCCTCCCTATATGGATTATTTCTTGGGCTGTTCTGCTTCCGGTTACGAGTGTTGATACTCAAGTTGGCGATCATTCAAAGTTGGATCGTTTTATTTTTGGGAATGTTGCTCCTGACAAGCAGGATCGATACGCTGCTCATATTATTTTAGTTTGGATCTTTACTGGTGAGTCGTTCGCTCGTGTGGTGGTAATTCGGTTCGCCTCGTTTATTCATTACTTAATTCAAGCATGGGTCTTCCGTAATATCTGGACTGAGATGCGCCACTGGCTTTACACTCGCCAAAATCATCTTATTGACCCACAGCATGCACGTACCGTGCAGGCTAACACGGTTCTCATTACGGGAATTCCAGAGAAATACCTCAGTCATGAAGCCCTTCATAAGGTCTTTGATGTGCTCCCGGGTGGTGTAAAACACATCTGGATCAACAGGTATGTCATTTTGACCCCTGTTCAGGGATGGCTCCACCTGATTTAGATTCGGTGTAGGAACTTGAAAGAGTTGCCTGATATTTACGATCGTCGCCTTGCTGCGTGTAATAAACTTGAATCGGCCGAGACTAAACTTCTCGGCATTGCTGCTAAGAAGAAGTTGAAAGAGGTTAAGGCGGCGGCTAAGGAAAAAGGTTTGCGAGTTCCGAATCTGCTGTATTGAGTGGGCTAAGGTGTTCGTCTCATAGATGCCGAGTCCAACGCAGCATCGTCTACCGCCATCCCAAAGATTTCTCCTGACGAACGTCCGTCGCACAAGCTAGGTTTTCTCGGTCTTTGGGGAGAGAAAGTCGATACCATTGACTGGGCCCGTTCCGAGATCCGGGTGTGTAACGAACTGTTGGAGGCTGGCCGTAAGAAGATTCCGGATTACAATTCTCGCTCGCATTTGAGTTTCCACCCCGAGTTTAATAACGATAGCGATGATGGTTTTGGTGCTACTCAGGGTGGCGTGCTCGGGACCGTTGGTATGGTCGGTGGGGCCGTGAAGAAGCGGATTCCGGGGAAGAAGGGGAAGCAGAGTGGGGAAGCTGAGCGACCTTCGGAGGAGATTATCGACGACGACACGGCGGCTGCTGCTGCTGGGAAGGGCAGGGATGTGGAGGAATATCCGCCCATGAACAGTGCTTTTATTACCTTCCGGAAACAAATTTCCGCGCATCTCGCTGGGTCGGCGTTGCTACACCACGAACCATACCGCATGAGTCAAAAGCACGTCGAAGTCGCTCCTTCCGATGTTATTTGGGGTAACTTGTGTTTGAACCCGTACGAGATGAAAGTCAGGCTGGTTATTAGCTGGGGAATTACAGCTGCGTTGATTATTTTCTGGGCTATTCCTGGTCAGTTGTCGTTTTTCCTATCATGAGCACTGTGTTGACGCTGAGTGATGGTCCATAGTTGCATTCGTTGGTACGGTGTCAAATGTCCATACGCTATGTGTCAAGGTATCTTGGTTAGCCTGGATATGCCGTTTACCCCCCGAAGTAGTGGGCATTATCTCCGTAAGAACATTCATGCTGTCGTTGGATGTCGGTTTTTGATTGGGTTGAACTTTGAAGGGTATTCTTCCGCCCGTCTTGCTCGCGGTTCTTATGATGCTTCTCCCCATCGTTCTTCGTCTTCTTGCGAGATTCGAAGGAATCCCGAAGAAGAGCGGAGTTGAGCTTAGTTTGATGACGAGGTTCTTCATTTTTCAAGTCATTGTGAGTGTCCCGGGTTGGCTGTCGGGCTTGCTTGTCATTGGCCCTACATTCCTCCTTTCATCGCTTTCGCGTATTTTCCCGTGCTAAAGGCTAGACTGTTAGCATTCGTTCCTAGTTGTCACTCTTTCGTCCGGTATCATCGCTTCGTTGACGGAGCTTACTTCAAACCCGACAAGCATCCCGACTATTCTGGCGCAGAATTTACCGCTTGCTTCGACATTCTTTTTGACGTGAGTCCGAGTCGTGTTGTCTATCAAGTCCCTTGAATCGTGGAACAGGAATGTCTCCACATGTTTTGTGGAGCTACACACTCAACGTGTTTCTTATCGTCTCGCTTGTCATGTTATGTCTTGGACCTCCACTGACGTCTCACTAATTTTAGATACATCATTTTGCAAGGGTTATCTGGAACAGCAGGTGGATTTTTACAGATTGTGCCGTTGGCAATATACTACGTCAAGCTGTACCTTTTGGGTAGTACACCCAGGAGTATTTGGGGTATCAAATATGGCGCGAGGAACGTCGCTTGGGGGACCTTGTTCCCAACTACGACGTTATTGACTACGATTGGTATGTGGAGTTTTACCATATGATTTTGTGGGGCTTTCTCACTCATGCGCGCTTGTTTCCCTTTTTCTCGTTCCTGTTTATTTGTTTCGTTGCTTGATGCTTGATTAGCACTCGGCTACTCGATTATCTCACCTATCATCAACGGCCTCGCGTGCGCGACGTTCTTCGCGTTTTATATGCTTTACAAGTATCTCTTTTTGTGGCAATTCCAACAAGACCTTGATACCGATACTGGGGGGTTGTTCTTCCCCAAGTCGATTCAACATGTGTTTGTTGGGTTGTATGTAGAGGAAGTTTGTTTAGCGGCGTTGTTTTTCCTTGCGAGGGATGAAAATCAGCATGCTAGTGCGATTCCGGAGGGGGCGTTGATGGTTGTGTTGATTGTGTTCACTGTGAGTTGTTTTCGTTTCAGGCGAGTGCGTGGATGTATGTTGACGAGATGTGTTTGCTTGTAGGCATTCTTCCAAATCATTATCAACAATATGTATGACCCTCTTAAGCATGCTCTACCGCTTACGATGGTGGATAAAATGTACCATGCTCCCGAAGACTCTCATTCGTCTACCCCTCGTATCGGTGGCGTTAACGAAGAAGTCGAGATGACGGATAGAGAATCCAAGAGTGTCGTTCGCCCTAGCATCGACGGAAGCTCTGTCGAACACCAACAACTCACCGGCCCACACGCGAATAAATACCAATCTGCCATCTCTGAAGATGAGCATCAAAAGCCGGAGGAGGACCAGGATCAGGACGGACCTGTGCCTACGCCCGAGAGACCTGCCCCGCGAGCGGAAGAGGAATATGGATTTGCGCATCCTGCTGCTTCTAGGCCCCAGAGAACGATTTGGATACCGAAGGATCAGCTTGGGTTAGCTGAGGAGGAGGAGAGGGCTTGTTGGGAGAAGGGGATTGATGTTAGTATTAGAGATGCGGAGATGAATGAGAAGGGGAAGGTTGATTTGACGGGGGAGGGGCAGCCGCCTGATTTGGTTAGGGAGGAGTAGAGGTGGCGAGGGTGGCGAGGGTGTGGGTAGTACGTTTTTTTTCTTTCTTTTCTTTCACTTTTTTCTTTCCTTGCCCCTGTCTATTGCGTTGATCATGTTACCCCTTTCTTGCGTCTGTGTACGACCCACATTTCTACGTTTTTTTCCCCTATCCACCGCCATTCATCATTATACACCATACTTGTTTTGTTTCCCTTTCTCTTCTTGCTCCTGCCAGCGGATCACAATGACTTTTTTCTCTATGTGCTCGTGAATCTGCCCTTGCCCTTACCCACAAAAATTCCTCATCCGAGTCCTGACTCTGTTTCCAAGTTTCAAATTCCTTTGGTGTTTTCATGTTTACGTTTACGTTTAGGTTCACGATATAGCGATGTGATTATCAACGTACGAACTATTTCTATCGTTCCCATTCCCATTATCAATTCCACGATTTGTTCAGGAACTCTGAATATACATACATACTTAATGTATTTGTTATTATATTATTTTAGGCAATGAAAGTTGTATTCGCTTTACTTGTCTCGTGTGCGGAATGGTTGGGGAGGAAACTTAAGGTAAGTTGAAATTGAAGATCGCTGAGAGGAAGCGATGAAGCGGCGCAGGCGGGCGGGGCGGGCACCAGGCGTCTAACCACAGCTTTGACCGTTCTGGACACGTGATGCGGCCATCCTTTCTCTTGCCGCGTCACTGGCGCGTTTATATTGGAACGACTATCTTCCAATTTTTCGTCTGCTTACAGGAGACTAAGTGCAACTGGAATCCGATGATTTTCATTTCTTCGTTTTACTTGGTCTTCCTATTCAAGCTTGCCCATTCGATGAGGGGCCGCCTATTTTTGTCACCCAGGCAATAGGTTTTGTTTCCGACCCATTTACGATGGTCAATGTTTTTGGCGTCTGTGTGGAGCATTATAAGGAAGAAAATGGTGATACGAGTACAAGAGTGGAGTGCATGTCGTCTCATGCGATAGAGATGTGGCTTTTGTATTCTTTGATGGCAGTGTATGACAAGTGTATGAAACACTTTCTGGTATATGATGGATTGTGGCAAAGAATCTAAAATCAAGAGGGTTGCAAGGTCTGATACGGCTCCACAAAGGTCGCTGACATTGCAAGTAGCCGAGGAGATGCCAGTGTAGCCATCGTATGCTTTCTTTTTTTTCTAAGTTGCCCGAGGATGACCGCTGATACTGATCACAGAACAAGTATCGGTATGCTAACAATTGTAATTCGGCGCCTTTCCACTCCCCCGTCTCCACCGAGTCTTTGCATGAGCATTGGTTCCGGAACTTTGAATGTAGGCTACTAGTACGACATGCCAAGAACAACAGCATACAGGGCGGGATCCTTTGGAGAGGTTGATTCTGGACCATCTTTTATTTAAACAACTGGTGAGTGATTGATGACTTCCGCAGTCGCACTTGCGCTGGCCATTAACCCTTGTATGTATTGTAGTGCCTGTCAAGATCAATACTACACTGTCAATAATGAAATCCCCTGGTGATAATCCATTGAAATCAGGGCGCGATAGATGATAGATGCAAAGCTAATATGTATTCTGTACGAGGCTTCTCCGTGTCGTCCGGCTGACATCAATTGATACGCGCTGATGAACAGACCAATCTACTCTTCCACACCGCTTTCGTTTAATTCCATGTCATGCTGATCGCTGAAGTTTGTGCATAATCTGCAAGGCGCTGACCGGTCAAACAAGATCTACTTCTCGTGAATGGGGATAGTACAACCATGCTCCACGGAGTCGTTGCCCTCCGCCGGGTACGAGCGCCCGTCAATCGAAAATCATATTTAAAGAGAACATGCCCCGGACTAGTTCTTCATTGGTCCTGGCGATCTAATCACCGCTCTCACTATCAACATCGTTTGTTTCAAGATGAAGCCTGGTGCTTTCTTCAAACTTTTTCTTTTACTATGCGTTGGTGCAGTTGTCGCGGCTCCAAGTCCCAAAAAATCATCTTCAGGTTCTTCCGGTGATAGCTCTTCGAAGGGGAACAGTTCCAGCTCCAGTGGTAGCAATTCCTCTGCGGCTGGTAATTCCTCCTCGAGCTCGAGTGGAGGCAGCGGCATGAGCTTTGCAGGTGCCAATGTAAGCGTTGAAGATCTTGAGCTTTATCGCATGATACTGAATGGGTGGGTTTTAATGTAGAACTACTATGTCTATTCCCTTCCAAAGGATGAACAGGGCAAGCTTCTGGACGCAATGAAGAGTGCCGGAATGAAGGTAACTATCGTCTCCCAGCGATGGCGTTAATTGTTCGCTCAAGCCTGTTGCAGGTCCTGCGTACATGGGTTTCCGGACATAGCGCAAAGCAGAAAAACAGCGATAATTCCCAAATTGCTGACGTCGAAGGTCCTATTGGCACGTATAACGATGCAATCCTTGACAGCATCGACGAGTTGATGGTGCGACAGCGTTCGATTAATTTTATTGTTTTGTTCTAATGTTCCGCACTTCATTCTTTAGATTGAAGCCAACCAACGAGGTAAGACGATTTATATTTTGCGCAGATCGATGAATCTAAGCCAAGTTTTGTACGGCGCTAGGCATCAAGCTTTTGATCGGTATGTCACTGCTTCGTCGCAGTCAACGCAAAAAACTTACCACTGATGTAATATCGTTTCTAGGACTATACGACCGTACGACCCTGTTGTTTTACTCTATCCGATATTTACCAATTGACATGTTGTCCAGAAAATGCTCTGTTAGGTGGTGACATCTACGGCAAGAAGTACGGCAAGGAGGCCTTCTACACGAACAAAGGTGGGCTTGATTTTTACTATACACTTCCACAATCTATTCACTATCTTCATTCTCTAGATGCTATCCAAGACTTTGATAACCGGATAAAGCACATCCTCTCCGACCACAAGAGCAAGGTAGCTGGTAACAAGCCGTGGGGCGAATTGGGCGAGTATATCTTCGGCCTTGAAGCTCAGAACGAGTACGTTTTATCGTGTATATGCCAACTACAGGGTCTGACATCTCCTCCATCAGACCAATGATCTTCGACCAGAATCTGTACAAGGTACGTCATTTTTCATCATATCATAGTATGTCCAGTAGGAACTCAAGTAACCACCAGAATAACTTGAACTGGATCTGCGACACTTCGTCGAAGGCATGGTTTTCATAAATTTGCTGCTTCAATATTGTGATTCTCAACATCTATTGTCTCACAGATCCGTAGTTATGTGTCTGATAAGAATATACTTATCACGACAGGAGGAGGATCTGGGAAAGCGAGTGTACAAGATGCATTCTTCAAAGACTCTTGCCCTGTCGATTTGATTTCCATCCACGACTACAGCGAGTACGTCATTATTCAAGCCCGCTGTCCTCCAATCACCTGCTAACATTAAATCGCAATCGAACAGTGATTATGACTCTTTCTTGCCAGGCGCGATCAAACAGGCGCAGTCTGCGGGCAAAAAGTTGCTTGTAGAAGAATGGGGATCTCTTTACGGAAATGGTCGTTCGTCCAACTTGAAGTCGAACTTGGACACACTCCAGAAATATGAAGTTTCCTGGCTCTACTGGCAACTCATTACCAACCCGGACCCGCATCAAGGCCAAGATTATGAGGTATGTTTTTCTCTAGAATATGTCGTTTCCTGGGACAGTGTTGATATGTGCCTTTGGCGTACTTAGATCGAAATCAATTCGGGCGATGACTGGAACACCCTGTCGGCAGCAGCGAAGAAGATGGGTCAAACTAAGGGACCATTTGACTTCAGCACTAGTCTGTAATGTGCTGTAGTTTAGCTTGCATTTCAAAGCAATAAGACGACATAGTGATTGAAGCCAATATGTACGCCCTAATACGCCGCGGCGGTCCGGATGTAAGGACTACCGTTGACCATCATCCACCATCACCCAAGCGCGACTGTCCCATGACCTAGGTGCTCCCAGGTGTCGGACTCGCTGCAAACATCTATGATAATGAAATTCCGCAGGCACGCGTCGTGGACGCGCTTAAGCTTGTAGAGAGTCCACGTGTGCTTCGTCGATATCAGAATCCTGTGCTTTGCGTTTTCTTTCAGTTTCATATCTTCAAGTCTAACGCTGATGATCACCGTCACCTTTGTGCGACTTTTCTTTCGTTCTGATTGACTCGCCTTTTCTCATTTTTTTATCTAGGTACGACATGGACAGTCTGTTGATAATCTGGTATAGAAGCCAATCTTGCGATGTTCTGCTAGTCATTCAGCAATTTTTGTTTAGAAAGCTATTTGGGCTGGTTGGAAGGATGCTCCTTTATCTGATCTAGGTGCGAGGACGACCATGTTTCAATGCATCTATTGTTGTGCTCATTCAACCGGGTAATCAGGTAGGAAGGTTAGCATCAACTATGCTCTCCTTCAAATCTTGCGTTAGAACTCTTCTTCCAGCAAGCTGCTGCTGCAGGCCGCTCCCTATCTTCCACTAGACTTGATGTTATATACGCCTCGCCCCTCCGTCGCGCGAATGCGACTGCTCAAGCCATCCATGCAGCTCAGCAGGAACCTTTCCCTTCTTTCATCGTAACCCCAAATCTTCGTGAGCAGCACTTTGGGATAGCAGAAGGACAATCACAAGAAGTTTCCGAATCCGATTCCAAGAAATCTTTTGACGAATTAGTCGCGCAGGGTATCTTTCCTCAGCTAGTTGGTCGCCATGCGAAATTTCCTGAGGGGGAGAGCCTCATTGATCTTGCTACTCGAGCTGAGGAAGCAATTGTTGAGTGTATACTATCACATCTACATGCGGGAAAGGATGGGATACATGTCGCCCTGGTCAGTCATAGCTTATGTATCAGCGAGCTAGTGACAGCCCTTCTGCGTCTGGATCCTGATTCTGGAGATATATCTTCTTCTGGACTGAAAAATACTGCTTGGACTCGAGCTGAGGTATCAATCAAGGTGCGGCGCGTCTATTTTCAATCTGCTCTATTCTTGACAATGCTTACTTATTAATGACTATAGAACGGCACTACATTCGAAAGCCTGGACAAACCTCCGGCTCTAGATGTTCGCATTACACATGTGAATATTGCAGACCATTTGGGAGACCTTGTAGGATTGGTTTACCTATTTGTCTGGCACGGGCCTCATAGCTCTTTCTAGGATATTAGCTAAAGCTCAAAGGATACAAGCTCGGAAGCTCGGACACTCTGCGTTAGTAGAGGCTACTATCGCGGCCAAGACCGATGACATAGACTCGGATTCGCAGAAACTATAGAGGTTGATCAGATTCTATAAGATCTGAACTTACTAGATGCATAGATCGCTCGCCCCTCTACCCTAATCATTATAGTTTTTACATGCTAAAAGGTCTACCTCCTGACTCCGGACGCATACGAAAGTTACCGGTATGTCAGATACACCGAGCGTTGGGATAATCTTTGCACCTCATACTTTGGCTCTCTGCTGCTTCTTAGTTTCGCAGAGCAGGTTCCGGTTGAACCTTCCAATCTCGCAACAATAACGCTAGAAAACGAAAGGCTTTAGTAATTTAGATTGCAAGAGCCTACGTGGACATCTCTGAGTCATCGATGCCATAGGCTTGTACTTCTCTGATCCAAATCGATTCGGGCGATGACTGTCAGAAGCATCAAAGAATCAGATGAACCAAACTTGGGACCAGTAATATGCTATATTTTAGTTTGTATCCCAAAACAATAAGACGACCGTGACATAGTGATTGAAACTATTGTCGCTACTTACAAGTACCATGTAATTTGTGGACACGCACTGTCAACTCGATGCGCGCCGTGGGCGCGCTGTAGAAAACACACGTGTCGGACTCGTGTAGGACCCGTGTGCTTTAAGTAAAGACTATGACTCGACATGCATTGCTGTTTCCTTGAATTTTACATCTCCAACGCTCATGATCACCGTCACCTTTGTGCGGCTGCTCTTTTGTTCCGCTGGACCCCATTTTTCTCATCTTTATCTAGGTACGGCACGGAGAATCTCTTGATAATCTGGTACAGAACAACTTCGCGATATTCAGCAAGTTATTCAACAGTTTTTGTTTAGAAATCCATTTGGGCTGGTTGGAAGGATGCTCCTTTATCTAATCTAGGTGCGAGGACGATCACAGTTCATAGCCTCTATTGTTGTGCTCATTCAACTTGATAATCAGGCAGGAAGGTTAGCGTCAACGTTCTGTTTTGCTTCAAATCTTTCGCTAGAACTCCTCTTCTAGCAAGCAGCCGCCGCAGGCCGCTATTTCTCTTCCACTAAACTAGATGTTATATACGCATCGCCCCTCCGTCGCGCAAATGCAACTGCCCAAGCCATCCACGCAGCTCAACCAGAGCCTTTCCCCTCTTTCATCGTAACCCCAAAGATTCGTGAACAGCACTTCGGGAAAGCAGAAGGACAACTTTGGACTTATGAACACGATTCCGAGAAATCTTTTGACGAACTATTCGCGCAGGGTATCTTTCCTGTGCTATTTGATCGTCATGAGAAATTTCCTGAAGGGGAGAGTCTCAATGATCTTGCTGCGAGAGCCGAAGAAGCAGTTGCTGAATGTGTGTTACCACATCTACATGCGGGCAAAGATGGGGTGCATATTGCCTTGGTCAGTCATGGATTGTGCATCAGCGAGCTTGTAGCAGCCCTCCTGCGTCTGGACCCTGACTCGCGCCGAGATATATCTTATACTGGTTTAAAAAACACTGCTTGGACTCGAGCAGAGGTATCCGTCAAGGTGCGGCACGCCTATTCTCAATCTACTTTAAAAACTACTACTAATACTTGGTGGCTAGGACGGCAACACATTTGAAAGCTTGGACAAGCTTCCGGCTCTGGATGTTCGTATCACGCACGTGAATGTAGCAGGCCATTTGAGCGATCTTGTAGGGTCATTCTACCTACCTGTTTGGCACGGCTCTCATTGCTCTTTCTAGGACACCATCTCAAGCATGGAGGATACAAGCTCGGAAGCTCGAGCATTCTTTGCTGGTAGTGGTAACGCCGCTATCGCAGCCAAGACCAAGGACACGGATTCGCAGAAACTATAGAGGTTGATCTAGTTCGATAAGATCTGAATTTACTAGACGCATAGATCGCTCGCCTTTCTACCCTAATTATTATAGTTCTACATCTACATATGAAAAGGTCTACTTCCTTCGAACGAGAGTTACCGGTACATCAGATACGCCGAGCGTCAGGACAATCTTTGCATCCAGTACTCTCGCTCTCCACTGCTCCTTGGTTTCGCCCGGAGCAAGTTTCGGCTGAACTTTCCAATCTCGTAACAATAGCGCTAGGAAACAAACGGCTTCGGTAGTTGCAAACCTTCTACCAATGCATGCTCGTGGTCCTGCGATAAGGGTCATGCTTAAGAATGGCACAATAATTAAGGTGGTAGCAAGAGTATTTACGAACCTACGCTAAAGGCGGTGAACATCTCTGAGTCGTTATTGATACCGTACCATCGAGAAGGCTTGTACTTCTCTGGTTCGTCAAAATACCGAGGGTTATATTCTGAGGAAAAGTCAAATCAGGTCAGAGAGCATCTCCGATCTACGCTATCACTCACGTATGCCTATCATATCCACGACCACCTGTAAAAACAAGTCGAAGACATTAAGACAAAAGTCTGCGAGGACACGTAGTAATAACTAGGAGATATCATACCTGCATTCCTTTAGGTATAGGAATAGCTGTATTTCCTTCTTGACCACGAGGGTTGGGTATTTGAAGGACGGTATCTTCAGTAGCTTCACGGATGAGAAGGTGGCCAGAGGCTGGATTACAATGTTGTAGAGTGGGTTAAGAAAATAAATTGATCGGTAGACTTACGGAAAAGCCTCAATGCTTCGAAGAATACTGCCAACACCTTGTTCAGATTGTTGTAATCATCGAATTGCTAGAGTAGATGGGTTGGCGCACATTGATGGCGATGAAGGCCAGATGTTACTTACAGGATCCCGGTCATACCCCACGACGGAAATAATCTGCTCTAGAACTTCCTCTTGGATGTCTTCGTTGACCGCAAGAAAGCCAAGAGTGGCAGCAAGCGTATGAGCAGATGTTTCTGTCAGAGAGTGAGTCACAATTGACGATCATAGGTTACGGATCAATGGATTCCAACATACCATGTCCCGCGAATAGCATAACAAATACATTGCCGATCTTGAAAATACAAGAACGTCACCGTGAACGAACAAGTAATGAATAGAATAGGATGCCTACAAGTTCTTCATCATCCAACTGATACTTCGAATCCTCGTTCTCATTTGCTTGTACGAGTAAGCTAAAAGCATCACTTTTGACCGTTGAAGCACTTGAGTCACGAATCTCAGCCTTTCGGTTGGCTACCTGTTCCTTCATGAAGCCCGTGAGTGCCTTGTAGGCAGCACGGGAGTGTTGGATGCTATATAGAGGTTAATAAGATTTCCCGCATGTAGAGGCTCTGTCGGTGCTCTGACCTCTTGAAAGGAAGGTTTTTGGCCCAACCGGGAGCAAATACCTCAAACATGTGAGAATCCGCTACAGTGCGAATGGCCTCCTGGACGGACATGGATCCATCCGAAGTGACAGGAGGAGCGTCCCTTGAAAGCATGTTCACCACCGGGATTGTTAATCGCATCGAAGGTTCTTACCAATGAAAAGAAAATCCGAATCCACACGTGCCAATAAGAAGAAGCGCAAACTGCAAGCCCAATCAATGGCTGGTTTATGAAGTATGTTTGTGCACACTTACCTTGAAGGTGAGAGCTTGTATGGCTGGAATATCCACCGTCTTGATATTAGCCCAACCTTCTGCTTCTACCATATCATGATATGTTGTGATTGTTTGGTCCCACACCAACCGGTACCTGTTGAGTCCATCAAGACATCATCGACAACGACAGTCGAAGAGAATTGTTTGTACAGTTTCGAATTGAAGGCAGGGCCCATGACACGCCGATGCTTCCTCCATGTCTCACCCTCTGAAGCAGCCAGATTCATTCCCCAGAGACTATCCACGAATTATAATTTGGTAAGTTTCGTGCAGGAGACACCATTAAAATAACGCACAGCAATGCCCTGCTTGCTGATTCGGGTTTGATGAAAGACGACTTATGTCCTCCCGATGCTACTTGACGAGCGACATCCAGGTTCGAGGTCCAAATCGAAGGGTGTCCGATCAGGAAAGGTACCACAGAAATACATTCGCTGTCCTTATATACTGAGATAGACATTAGGACGGGTTAAAGTACATACAAAAAGTTGGTAATTACGCACAGCTGAATCGTCTAGCCCAGTGTAAATCCAATCCTGCATTCCACCATRAAGTTGGTATCAATGCGCCAGGCAAGCCCATAGGCTGAAACGGCGGACGAATCCCAGGAAGATAGTTTGTTGCCTAGAGTCATATTATTCTCTTGAATTAGTAATAGTTTGTTAGAAGTCTCGTACACGCCGTCCATTCAGAAACGCCACAATCCTGCTAATTATGAAGATGGCCGTGACCGACGAAAATAAGAAGCGCAGGTCCAAGTCCACTTGGTGATTCTGGTACGAGAGCTTCAAGKGGAACTCATKASTAGRCCATGAASCCAAMAAAGCTRAAGTATTCATGGATGGTGAAGAATGTCTSGTGTGGGAAATACATCTGARATCCTTAGCGTTCGAKGAATGAATCCRAAGCGCCGTCACTGTCGCGTGCGTATGCCTGATCTGGTCCCGTTCTGAACACCGTTACTCCGACTCCTCGAAAGAACAATAATCCGAAATGGCCGAGTTCCCCGGTGCTCGCCTGGTTATTGCACTGTTGTTGCCCGGTGGGTCCAAGGATGATACGTG
>RCHF01000012.1:0-41272 GCA_003987895.1 Neonothopanus nambi
AACCGAGTTGTCTTGTATGGAACAGATGTCTTGCAGCAGATCGCGTATTTGCTATCCGCGCTCTCGAAGCTCGTAAGCACTCTCACCGAGTTACAAAGCACTCTGGAGTCCATCCGCCGCCTCAGTAACTCAACGCAAATCGCTTCTTCCGTGGTTGATGAACTTCAGGCGGCTTTGCCGGCTTCCGTCAGTTTCAGAGACCGTCTTGGCCGGATTCTGGAACATGTCAAGCTTTCTTCATTCCCTGTCCTTCTAGATGGTATGATCCAATTGCTATCCCGTCTGGTAAGACTAACTCGTAGATATGTAGATGAACATTCCCTGGTGATCGAATCACATCGACATTTCGAGCAGACGATTCAGATAATGCGGCAATGGTTGCAGATAGAACCCCGGTTGAATGCTCATCTTACTCCTGTCGCTGATTGGCTACAATCGGGCTTGAAAATTTCCCTGGAGTCAAACAATACTGCCTCAAGTGTACCGGGAAGTCCTGACGATATTATCAATGCATGTTTAGCAGAAGTTCAGGTACTCAATGCTAAATGTCCTGATTCACCAACCCATACGGAGAACGATGATGACTATTTTATCCGAGACGACTACTATACCGTTCGTGACTTCAGCAAGCTCTTCCGAATTGACCAAATAGTTGAACGGCTGAATCGCTCATTTGTCGACTTGGCTACTCGCGGCCACTACTCCTCTGCGGAGGTGCAGAAATATCTTCCGTTCCTGGAACTCTACATGGAGATGATTGAACGCCAGCTCGCGGCTCATGCACTTTGGACAAAAGGCCTCTTCAAATTAAGCTATGTGCTTTGCTCTGTAATCCTGACCCTCGTCAAGCAAGGCTTCTGTATACCTCCTGAAGCCAACGAAAGCGGCGAAACAGGAGAAGACGCGGCGGGTATGAGCGATGGCGTTGGAATGGGAGAGGGTTCTGGGTCAAATAATGTCAGTAAGGAGATCGAAGATGAAAGTCAAGTTGAGGGATTGCAAGGTGATGAGGCAGAAGGAAACGAGGAATCGGAGAATCGGGATGGCGACGCTATAGAGATGAGTGAGGACTTTGGTGGAGAGATGGAGGATGTTCCAGACGATGGTAATGCTTCAGACGGGGGTGAATCGGAATCAGAAAGTAATCCAGACCCCGAGGAGCAGATTGGGGATCTGGATGCCTCTAACCCTGCTGCTGTGGATGAGAAATTCTGGGGCGATGAAAAAGGTCCAGACGATCCGAACCAGGCTGATGAGAAGATAAATGAAGATCGGTCTGAGGAGCGCAAGGGGGAATCTGATGTTGTGGCGAAAGAAGGGAACCAGAAGTCGGAGTCCAAGGATAAAAAGGCGCCAGAAGAGGATAGAGATGAACAGCCATCGAACGCTGAGGAAGAAGAGGTTGAGCAAAGCGTCGGAGGTGAAGAAGACAACAATGATCATCCGGATGCAAATGGTGCCCCAATGGACGAGCACGTTCCTGATGCAGACACATTGGATCTTCCAGAGAATTTGGACTTCGGGGGGGACGATGATATGCCTGAAAATATGGATGTAGACGGCGATGACGCATCTGCAGACCCAGATGGTCCGGAGATGGAGCTAGAAGAAGACCAGCGCGAACCCAACGAAGACATTGACATGCAGGAGGAGCCGGCAGTGGAACCGACAGAAGATTCAGAGACGTCTCCACCCCAAGCAGATAAAGCTGAGGGAGACGCCGAACCCGAAGATATGAATGCTAGCGCTAGGCCCGACATTACCAGCGGTGGAGAACTGGGTTCAGAAGAGTCTGCCAATGCTGAAATGGGTGAGGCATCGAACACGGAAAACGGCAACTCTTCTGGTCCATCTGCAGGTGTCACTCAAGATCTGGCTACAGCAGAGCAGTCGGCGGATCCGGAGAGGTACATCATAACATTCCCTATCGTTCTATCTATGCTAACACTTTCGTACAAGATCGGATCATAAAGAAGATGTTCAACCTCAAGACCAGGCTTCCCCCGACAATGCTCAGGCTGCTGGATCAACAGCCGCAGGTCCTGAACGAGGTCTTCAACCAAAAGAACACAACCAGCTCGCCAATAATCCTCTTCGAAGTCTTGGTGACGCTTTCAAGGAGGTACAGCAGCGATTTGACGAAATTCTCAACGGAGAACAAAACGATGTGCCTCATGAACAGCTGGGTGCCGTGGAAGAGTCCGCCCCTGTCGAGTATTTGCGTCCCGAAGATGCCGATCATGACATGCAAGCTTTGGGTCCAGCCCAAGAGGAACAAGCTGCGAAGCTGAAGGAACTGAAAATGATGGAGTCAGAGAGCAAGGAGGGAATYTTCGAAGCTCCCATGGATGTTGATCTGCCCTCCCAACCTGAAACTCATCAGTCTGCTCCTCCCCGAGACCGTCCCTTTCAGACAGAAAAGACTGGCACCACTCACCGTGAGGACAYTGAAGGTGCTRTCGCTCACAATGAGCTGCATTCTTCCTCGGAGCGTTCTGAGGTCATTGTRAATYCTGATGGRCCCAAAGCCGATGTTGAACTGGAGGATGTTGGAGCAACTGATGTCGAGGCAGAGCTTCGTGTCTGGCAAGCCGCAGGTCTTCCTGACAACGGTGCTGACCATATATGGAGGCTGTACGAGTCCCTTACCCACGACCTTGCATACACTCTATGCGAGCAGTTGCGTCTCATTCTTGAACCTACTCTTGCCACCCGTCTTAAAGGAGACTACCGAACTGGTAAAAGGTTGAACATGAAGAAAATCATATCGTACATCGCTAGCGACTACACGAAGGACAAGATCTGGCTTCGTCGGACTAGACCAAGTCAACGCGAGTACCAAGTTCTTATTGCACTAGACGACTCCCGATCAATGGCCGAATCTCATTCGGTGCACTTGGCATACCAAACGCTTGCATTAGTCTCGAAAGCATTGAGCCGTCTCGAGGCCGGGGATATTGGGATCGCCAAATTCGGGGAGACAGTAGAATTACTTCATGGATTCGACGGCGCTCCTTTCAGCGATCAAGCTGGTATCGAAGTGATCAAAGCTTTCCATTTCAATCAGAAGGCTACTAATGTCCTGTCATTGGTGGATACGAGCTTACGAGTGCTGGAAGCTGCGAGGGAACGTAGGTCGATGAGCTCGAGCACTGCCGCAGATCTCTGGCAGCTCGAGATTATCATTTCGGATGGGATGTGTCAGGATCATGATAAGCTTAGAGCGGTACTTCGGAGAGCAGAAGAGCAGAGGGTGATGATTGTCTTCATCATTGTCGATTCACTTCATTCTAGTGTGCCTGGTACAACATCTTCGTCTCAAGGCGCCCAAGGGTCAATTCTGTCGATGGAAAAGGCGGAGTTCAAAACTGTCGATGGGAAGATGGAACTTCAGCTTCAACGGTATCTGGATTCGTTCCCATTTGAGTATTATGTGGTCTTGAGGAATGTAGAGGCGTTACCGGACGTTCTGTCAGCTACGTTGAAGCAGTTTTTTGAACGTATTTCTGAAGAGTAGACTAGGAATGTACAATAGATATTGCTAATTACGCTATAGCATTGAATTCATCAATTTATTTCGAACCTCAAAATTTGCGTGTATCAGGATTCAGTACTGCAGGCAGCAGCGTTAGTGGCACACGTGCTGAGAATAAGTGACGCATTTGATCTGCCTTGGTGGCTGTGTGCTTCTATTCCAGTCATACATATTCGAACGCCAGAATCTTGGAGACAAACTTCAAGCTTCAAGCTTGTTACTTCTCCTTTACCCCCATCACTCCATTATGTCTGTATTCGATAAATTCAAGAAAGGTGCTCAGAAGGCTGGTATTCAAGCGACAGCGTTTGCCCAAGCTAGCTCAAATAAGATCGCGAGTGGCTCAAGGGAGTTTGTACATGGTTTCTCACTACCAGGAGAGGCAGAGAAGGCGGCAAAGATACTTGATAGTTTTCTCGGTGCGCCTACACCTACATGCACTCATTGGTTGTCTCCTGACATTTACTTCATCTTTAGCTGATCCAGAGCGGCCGGAATCTGCACTGAACTCCATTCCAAAGGCTGTTTTACAATCTGCGCGAGGTCTGTCTATTGCCATAACATCAGGCTCAATTGATAACAAATTGGTCCTTCCTTTGCTCTAGGTCTCGCTGTCTTCCAGGTGATAAAAGCAGGTTTCGTCTTCTCCGGCAAGGCAGGCTCAGGCCTCGTTATTGCACGACTTCCTGACGGTTCTTGGTCGGCGCCTTCTTGTATCGCTACGGGTGGACTAGGGTGGGGGTTGCAAATAGGCGCTGACATTACCGACTTTGTCATCGTGCTCAATAGCGAAGATGCTGTGAGGGCTTTCTCGCTTGGAGGAAATTTGACTATTGGAGGGAATATCTCTGCTGCTGCTGGACCAATCGGTACGGGAGGGAGTGTACAGGCGAGCTTGGCGCACCCTGCACCAATGTTCTCGTATTCCAAGTCGAAGGGTACGTAGCACAAGGTCCAAAATGACGTTTATTGTTGACGCCTTCTTAAATAGGTCTCTTTGCCGGTCTCTCATTAGAAGGGACTGTCCTTATTGAACGCAAAGACGCCAATCGCGAATTTTATGGGTCGCCTGTTCCTGCACGAGATATTCTTGGAGGAAGAGTACCCCCTCCTGAAGTTGCGTCGAGGTTGTACGAGATTATTGAGGCTGCAGAGGGATTAGATGAGACTGGGCTGCCTCAGGAGGCTTACGTGCCCACTGAAACAGGGGATCACATCGTCATCAACAATGGAAACCATATGGTCTTCGATGCTGATGGCCATTAAGCGTGTTGGAGGTTGGAGAAGCTATGAATATTTGCTTGATGTTGTAAATTTGGAAGCAGTCAAGATCATCACGTCTCTATGTATTACGATTCCTTCACGATAATATTATATGTCTCTTTTTTCCATCTTTCTTTGAAACATTGTGGTCCGTCACCAGTTCAAGTCACCCCTCCTACTGAATGCGATGGTCTATGGATCCATGGTCCTGTAAATAGAGATTCTCAGCTTGAACCGGGTTGTTCACCTGCACTGGCGGTGTGACAATAAGGTTATGTAATGGAAACCATACTGGGATAATTCTACCTAATCCTACTTGCTGCTTAAATTCCCCGTTTACCTTCATCGAGCACCATTGCTCTCTACTGCGCTCATTATGGCTGACTCGCGCCCGTACGCCAAGTCACCCCAACCAAATTCAAGACACGACTCTGTGGAGGAGGAACGTGAAGGTCTTCTCGCTGGCAGCGACAACTTCGACTCTTACGACGACCAATTCGATAAGGAGCATTTGGAACCCGACCTTGAAGATTCCGATGGCTGGCCCCGGGACAAGATTGTGAAGACTGCCGCTATATTCATTCTTTTGCTTGTCCTCGGAGCCTTTGCTCGTGCATTACTTCGTTCCCCGCCCCCGCCTCATCCAAATCTTTCTTTCAATGGGGAGACGCTGAGGTCGAACGGAACGCATGACTTCAAGAGGACGGTGTTGATTGTTTCCATTGATGGGTTACGGTATGTCTAGCTGGCTTGAGCTGTATCGTTACATTTTACAGACTCATTCGCTGCGGAACACAGGGCTGATTACCTCGACAGAGGCCTGACGCCTCATCTGCTGGAAATCAGCAAGAAGGGTTTACGTGCCAAGTCAATGGTTCCCATTTTTCCTGTGAGTCACTTGGATAGCACTAGCCATTTGTTTGCTTACTTCGTGCACGTAGACTCTTACGTTCCCGTGAGTTGCGTACTTAGCTACAACGTGCCCTCTCCTCATGTTCCATCTACTCACAGAAACCACTGGGCTTTAATGTGAGACTTGGAACTTCCGTAACTTCTCCGTTGCTTAAGTTTCTGACACTCGCTTTAGGACTGGTCTTCATGCTGAATCTCATGGAATTATTGCAAATGTATGCTTTTGTCTGCTGTGTTTATCACGAATTCCAACAAGCTGATGTGGGCTGGACGACAGAACTTCTGGGACCCCAAGACCAATACAGAGTTTCACTACAACCGGATCTCCTCGGCTTGGAAATCCGAGTTCTGGCTAGGAGAACCTGTGCGTGTTGTATATTCGTATCTGCACGAAGCTCGGATCTTTACGTTGCATTGCAGATGTGGGAGACCGCAAATAAGGCGGGTGTCATTACTGCGAACTTGATGTGGTGGGTATTGAAGTCCAAAACCAATACACTCACCGATATGTTTCCTATACCTAACGGGGATTGGTAGGCCCGGCCCACCCAAGACAACTTCAGGCTCATCTCCCACCTATTTTGTTCCGTGGAAGGTAGAACTTTTCATTTTTAGTGATCAGGAGCTGTTGAAGCTATGTATTCCTAGGACAAAGTGCCTTTGACGGTGAAACTAGATCAGATCCTATCATGGATCGACTTGCCTCTTGAAGAGAGACCTCAGCTCATCATGGGTGTGTCAATTGAATTCGATTCATTCTTGAATGTCCTATCTCACCGTGTCTCCTGTTCAGCCTATGAGCCCTCCCTCGATCAAGCCGGTCACGCAACAGGTCCCATGTCGGCTGCAGTGAACGTGCGTCTCTTTCACAAGTGCTGCCGAAAGTGTGCTCATCGGTATCCGTAGCGAACCCTCACTCGAGTTGATATTTTCGCGCAATCCTTACACACCGCTCTTGCTGAACGTAATCTCACCGACATCGTTGACATCGTCTTCGTTAGTGATCACGGAATGACCGACACATCACACCCTACGCTCATTTACATGGATGATGTCGACATGCTCGGTATGCAAGGTCTTAGTAGTATAGTGCATGAAGACGGTTGGCCCTCTATGGGAGTGCGCTTCAACGCCAAAGCTAACGAGTCATATTACCTTGAAAAGCTTTTGCAAGCCAAGAAGTCTAGCACTCACTCGGAAGGGTTTGACGTCTACACCAAGGAGACTATGCCCCAACGATGGCATTTTGCTGATAACGAGAGAATTGCCCCGGTTTGGATTGTTCCAAAGATTGGGTACGCCTTGACCACAAGGAAAGAGGGAGATGTGGGTATGACCAAAGGAGTGCGTTTTTCTTTTGCTATGGACTCCTGGAAATACGTTCTGACTGGCTGTCTTTATATCAGAATCATGGCTACGATAATGCCGAGCCTTCGATGCATGCTATGTTTGTTGCTCACGGACCATTTTCTGCCGTTGTCAAGACGCTACACCAAGCTCGTTCGTCGACTGGTCTCTCAGCACGTATTCCAAGTATACTCTCTTGGAAGAACAAGGGATGGCACTCGACTTCTGACGACACCTATATCATGGACTCTTTCCCAAATGTTGAGATCTATGGCCTCGTCGTGAAGCTGCTGGGTATTGAGGCTTTCTCGGCGAGTAACAACGGGACGGCGGGATTCTGGAATAAGTACTTTTAGATTTGGCTACTCCTTAGATTGAAGGTGTACGTGATGTTGTTTTGTGGATATAGGTTGCGCCAGATATATGATATCCAGTAGGTCTAGTAGGTACTTTATTGGCTACGCCTTGTAATTAGAGAATGGACGATTGAGATCACCTGATTGTACATAAAACAACCTGTCAGAGGCTTGATGGATTCAGTAGGCGATCTATGGTATTATTACCTGGTATAGTACGTTGAGTTAGAAGTACTTGCTGGTGAGGAGAAAGAGGCTTGGCGCTAATTTGACCTTGAGCGCTTATTTTCTCCGCCTTGTCCCAGCGTCACGGTGTGTCACACGTATTGAATTCGCTTTTGCACCAATCCACAAGTATGTATACTCCAGATTCCACTTGAACTGCCTGCTGATGCAATTTCTTCGAAGATAAATAGACTCAGAAGCTGGACATTTAAATGCGGGCTTCTGCGGTCCAGTCAATACTACTTTATCACAGGACCTATCTGGCTCACAATGCCATTATCGTTCCCTCTCTTGCCAGTTTGAGAAGCGAATTCGCAAATAGACCCCGACCGACTGTCATCGACATTCTCACTAAAAAAAGGAAAAGGTCTCCTAAGGAATGGCCTGCCAACCTTCGCATTGAGCCGGTGGTGAAGAAGGAGGACTTGAAGAGGGTACATGCTGATATACGGCCACGCCTAAAAGAGTTGTTGAAGGAACGGTGATGGAATTGAACATGGGTTGCGCGTGTATGGTGGATTGTTGGTATGAGACTTGATTTTCTCTGGAAGCATGCCACTTATTTTTCATGGTTCGCAGGTAGTTTAGTATGCACCAAGTTCCAACGCTACAGATTCTGTATCTGAAGTTCGAACGGATGATGCAGGAAGCTACGTATTGGAATAATGTAGGCCGTAATGTTGATGGTTGCTGGATATAGAGCAGCGGTATCTGCTACACATACTGTCGATCTCGCGACTCCTTTCCTGTAGAAGTTGTTGAACGTTGAACAGTAAATTTCATTGTCGCGGGGATGTCAGACTTTGAACGCTATGCTATGTGCGCTGAACACCGACTACCAAACAAATACAGTAAAGTAAGAATAAAAAAGTCATACCCTAATCATCCACAACAGTAGGGGTTCATGAACAAAACAAAGAAATGAAATGAACAAAAGGTGAAGAATCTTGATAGAATGATGGGCGGAGTTGAGAGGGTTCTGTTTGATTTTACAGTATAATTACAATCCTGTTGTTTTTCGAGTATAAGTGTAATGTGACCGTAACAAATTCATGAGCAAATGAACGGGGGCGAGCAAGGGATGTAAGCGTGTATTTACGGGAGGTATCACGACTGCTCGTCAATGTTAAGGGAACGGGTATTACTGAGCAGAGGTGTTCGTTCTGTTGCTTCAGCAGGGCGCGGAGAAGGTACACGGACGGGGGCTGTATCTGGGTCGTTGCCCGAACCAGATCCTGCCGAGTCATCATCCGAAGCTTCGGGAGGGTTATTTGACGACTCCGAGCGTGATTGATGAGGTTGGGTAACATCAGCCTTGCACACGGGACACTACACAAAGGATAAGTCTGTGGACCAGAAGCGCAAATACTTGAACCTCACCAATTTCTTTCGCTGAATCAACCACTCATCGACTTCGTCCATATGGAAAAGATGATGACAAGGTAAAACTCGCACTTTATCCCCTTTCTCAAACTCTGACAGGCAAATTGCGCACTCCATCTGCGACTCGAACCATGGCTGAGTGTCTTTGGGTTGAGAGGAAGAGGGATTGCTCGTTTCTGACTCCTCTTCGACGAGCTCTGGAGCAAGAGGTAGACTGGTTCCTCTTTCAACGTCAACATCGAACGATGGCTGTTCTGGCACAGACGCGGACGCCTGCCCACCCTCGTGCTTTTCCCAGCCTGTACCTGTCCATACTCTCCATGGAAGACTGTGCACAAAGTCTTCAGGTGCACGGTCGCGTTGGGCAGCTCGTGCAGCTCGAATTCGGTGAATCAGGAGTGTGATGAACGTCAAAATGGATGGGAGCAATAAGATGACGATGAATGTGATTATTGGACTGAAAAAATCATATTTTTAGATGAACGGAGCATCAGAAAAGGGAGAACCCACGAATACCACTCCCAAGCGGAATACTCAGCCGTAATGAGTAGGGATAGTGTGCGCAGTCCAGCGTGCGAGGTGTTTGAGGTGGATATAAGGGTGGAGAGTTCAATGTAATCGGAATATTTGATGAAAGTGGCGGCGATGTGAACATCAGAAGAATCGTCTGTGCAATAAGAAATCAGGATACGTGATCATTCTTGGATACGTTAAACGCACCAGGACTGTACATGTTTACTAACGTATCCGGAAACCCGGATGTTTCTGGATCGTTGCCCCCTACCACAACGGCTCGTGCTCCCAGTCTTTGTGCTTCTCTGACCTTACTGACAAACTCGCATTTGCCTCTTTGCACCAAGGCAATCCAGGTTTCAGAGGGGTCAGGAGTATTGGGTCCATCGATGCACAGGTTAGGGCAGCCCGTGTTCGGAGGAGGATCGAATAGCGAGGTGGAATCGTTTTCGCATGGTGCAGTAAAAGACGACAGAGGAATCACATATCCTAGAATAGGGCTGTTAATCTCAGCGCCAAATGCCGCTGGGATAACGTCAGAATTGTGAGATATCCATAAGACAGAAAGTTACCTGGTCTTGACGAGAAAGAGACCACAGGCGACCGATCTACCACAGAAACCGTGCTCTCTGCTCCCAATGCCCATCCCCACCAGCCTTTCTCTGAAGTCGTGCCAAACAAAGATCTCGGGCTAAACTGGATGGAGTAGACCTCGGGAAGTAGCACGAGTATCAAAAAGGTCACTGAGAAAGAATCGCAGAGATACCTCCCTCTGCCCATTGCAGAAGAAAACGAAGAAAACGAGCGAAAACAGCAGGTAAAAGTATAGTTCCGGGTTGTGCTTGAGGGGGCTGGAAGGAGCGTCCGGAACTACAGCACGCGACAGACCCATTATGGCCGGCCGGTACGGGTGATAGTAATACGGGCTCCGGCCTGGTTACTCGCCTTTACTCGCCTGTTCCAGACTCTACGGCGTCATCGACTAGACCTTCAAAGCTTTCAACGTTTGAGCCGCTGCCCAGGATGGCTGTTATCGTGACAGCAGGATCGCTTTGCTTTCGCCACGTGTGGTGCGTAGAGCCTCTGTGAATGCACTTGGAAATGGAAGCGTTTCTGACTGACTCAAGTTAAGTAGATGTCCTATTGTATTATACACGTATTTCAACGCGTTCTGCGTTCATTTCTTGACCCGTGAATGATATCTCAGATAACTCGACCTTGTTCAAGTTTAGCTCAAGTCCTACGTATAGCACGGACGCGAATGGGTATGGTCCTGTCACAGTCATCTATACCAGCTTCTTAAAGGTGCTTCTACAGGACAGTTTTCACCTAGCGGTCATAGAGGGTCATAGGTGTTATTCATACACTTCATTGCCAGTCTAACCCTTTCTGAGCTCAATGAGCTGGCCCGGGTTTGCATCATACACTGTCGGACGTGTAGAATGTACATGGACGTCTGAATCCTTGACTCGTGCACTCAGCACTGTACTCAACTTTTGCCACGACTCTAGTCAAGTCAGTTACTCCTTAGCTTTTTCACAGAGACATGCACGACGTGACTAGCTTCATTGCGCACTTGTTACGCATCACATGTTAAATTATTCAAATTTCGCTTCTACGCATCACGACCGAGTCGAACCTCTTTCTTGTCTCTTCTTGAACATATCCTATGCGTCGGACTCGTTGCGGACGCGATCCTATTACAAGGACTCCTTCCAGATAATCATGACGAAAGATTTTACTTTCGGATTGGACCTATTCGTTTAGTCGAATTCCAGTCAGTTCCATGGAAGTAGGGTCGACGTGAATACAATAAGAATAGGTACATAGCCGTGTGGAATTCCTTTCTTCTTCCTTCCAGTCTCACCCTGGGTCTTTTTTACACAGATTACACGAACAATAAACATCGCATCAAATTGTGGCTATTCGATCAAGAAGAACGCCCTATCTATCTGGGGTCTTTATTGTCTTTTGTCTTCATGCCAGGTCACATTGGTGTCACTTTGGAATTAATGACACTAATAGATTGAGAGAAAGCAGCGATTGAACAAGGTCCCAAGTAAAAGGCTCGAGAGAAATTATAAGGTTCTGTGTTCAGGAAGTATTGGCTCGGGGAACCTCATGGCGAGAAACTTTGCTTTGTCTCCAAGGTAAGTACGTATCCTGATAAAAGTTCTCGGAATTACCAGGTTGAATATCTCGTGATTTATATCATTCATTCGCATACACAGAACGGCCATAGCGGCAGACCGTTTTTGGGAACTGGTCCAAGTGTTTGATCTCAGTCCCGATCCAGTCGTGCCCATCTAAGATATATGCAAACACCCATTGTCCGAAGCTTAAGTCTCCCTTCCTGCAGGCCCAATACCCCCTCTCATATCCTTTGAGCGACCCGTGGCTAACCCTCGGAGTCACGGACTACGTCTGATTTGGTGGCACAACAACGCCCTTGTGTATCTAGTGTCTGTGATACATAAACGTCTTTGCGATATTGCCGAGGCTTCGATGTGAATCAGCCTTCGTAAAGCATTCCCTATCCCTTAGCAGTCATAAGGCAAGCAAAATTCTTCTTTATTTTCCGGTCCCTTTTTTCTTACGCTCCCAAAACGCCAACAGGGTTCGTCGTTTAGACCTTTCTCTCGCAAATATCTCAACGTCATAAAGAACATGGACATAAAGGCGGTTAAGAGGGCTGTGAGAAGGAGACATAGTGAGTGTGTCAACCCTGCGTCCATTGTTACTGTGGACCCGCATAGTGTGGGCCAGTATATTGACGGTACTTATACCTTAGCCAAGCCATGTAAATACTTTCAAATAGGCTCTTGCCCTCGTTCGGAATCAGAGTGCGACTTTGCGCACGTCCGCACACTGAGCATAAACACCGAAATGTACCAGAGAACACCTCCCTGCCGTTTTCATCACCAACGTGGATATTGTCGGAATGGGGTGAACTGTCGGTTCAGTCATGCGGCCGAAGAACCTTTCGTTCCGCCAGGTTCGTGCTTCGTTGGCTAATATTGCAGAGGTGGTCTAACAAGGCCCTTCCTTTAGATTCTGGAGGCTATAATGAGAAACAAGAAGGTCATTACCCTGAAAACTACCAGTGTGAGTGCCACTGGTGCTCACCAATGGACACAGTCGTATTAACACCAACATCTCAGATCCAAGAGGAATTTTATTCTCTCCTGTCTATCCAACCCCTCCTGCTATGCCATTATCACCGGAAGTCTATCCGTACGCTTTCTGGCCTAGGTCTCCCTATGATCCTTATTATCCTACACTGGCCCCTTTGCCGCAGTATCCCGAGGACCTGCCTTATGCCCTATACCAACCGGATTCTATTTCACCTAGCGGTTCGTTTGACTCTTCTATTTCGGCTTCTCTAGCTACGGTTTCGTCACCCTCTCATTCCGAAGATGTTGTTCCGGATGAATGCGCAGATCACTTCATCCCCGGCTCTGCTGGTTATGGCCAGGCATATCAAAGTAATACTACCCTAGGGCAACAACCTTTCCCTTCAATGAGTCTCTTCTTGACGCCCATAATACCCACCGTTCCCCTCTCGTCATACTCGATGCCGGCTAAAGAGGCAAATGCTCATCAAAAGCCCACTAAGCCTCCGAAACCCCGTTCTATCAAGCCGAAGCCAGTGAAATTCAAAAGTTCGGCCTTTCACTTTTTCTATCTTCTGAGCATATGTTTACTCATCCTCAATAGCCAAGAAATGCAAATTTTACAAACCCGACACAAAATTCTGCCCGAATGGTGAAGCTTGTACCTTGTGCGTTAAACGTTCTTTCCTTGTTGTTACTTTCAGTGTGCTCAACTCCTGACAGTATTCATGGTGACCCAGAGGCTGAACACTCACTCTCCCCCGCTACTGCTTCGTCGCCGGCGTTAAAAAGTATCGAGGTTCCCGCATCATCCAACTCTTCTGGTTCACCACCCGGGCTGCCGCCCAAGCCCATAACAAATATCGAGGATAAACGTCGTAAGAACTTCTTTCCAATTACCTGGCGCGTCATTGGTGGCGGTGTGCTCATGGGCATCAGGAAACCTGATCAAGGTCAGCCTATTTTCTACCCATCCAGCTACGCTATCGGTTCCCTTGACAATACTAACTCTATGCAATAGAACCGAGTTTCCGTGAGAAGAGCTCTGCTCTAGACTCCATGGAAGTGAGCAGCAAGTGGCCTCAGACACAAAAGGGAGAGTCGACTAGTATAGCTTTTCCGAGTGATTTACGACAGGTCCCGCAGCTATCTATTGATGTCAATTTCCCTGTGCTACAGACGAACAGGGACACTTCCCCGACTCGAGCTCAAAGAGGCAGGGCCACTTCTAGTCCATCTACTCCAAGTACAATCCACGTTGATGTTCCTACGGTGCGTCTTGACTCGTGCGGTACACATGCCGTGACTCATTGCCATTCAGCTATTTTCGGCCGAAACACCTTGACAGCAGGTACCCAACAGGTACCATGCCTGAGATCTACTTATAGACTATGATATTTGGATTCAGTTCTGCTATGTAGGATATTGAGACAGTGCTACTTATGTATGTCTTGGACTAGGTGAAAAATAACAATTCTGTACATTATCTGATAAGATGTGAACGGTCGGAACATATGATAAGATAAACTGACGCCATTTTGAATGATCGCGACTAATATCAGTTGCGCCGCGTAAGCCACTCTGACAGACCGCCTTGTCGACAACAGCTTATATAGCTTTTCACTCTTTTTTCCCTTCCCTCTTTCACCCCTCATTCTTTCCAGCTCAGTGGCATGTCCTCCACCAGCAAGATCGATCTTTCCAAGCCTCTGTCTGACGTCCTCCGTGAATGCACCAAGGAGGCACACGAGCATGTCGAGCACAGCGCTGCTGCGAGCGCGTTACTAGGGGGAGAGTTGTCGAAGGAGGAGTATACCAGGTTCTTGATGATGTTGTGGCATATCTACGCGTAAGTTGTTCTTCACAGCTCTACGAGTACCAACGACTCGATTCTCAATTTTGACGCTCGTTAAGTGCATTGGAGCAGGGGCTCGAGCACCACGCTACGCACCCCGTCCTGGAGCCGATATATAACCCCACGTTGCTCCAGCGTGCACCTTCACTGTCCGCAGACATCTCCTACCTGCTGCAAGTTCCCGAATCGGAATGGAAATCCCACCCGATACACACGACGCTCACCTCATCGCCACCCTCCGCTCTTACTACTTATGTCGATCGAATCAAGGAGATATCTAATTCGGAAGACCCTTCGGCTTTGGTAGCGCATGCGTATGTGCGCTACCTCGGTGACTTGAGCGGTGGTCAGACCATTCGCCACACGATCGCAAAGGCTTATGGCCTGGATGAGGCTTCAGGACAGGGGATATCGTTCTACGCCTTCAAAGAATTACACTCTTCCAAGGCTGCCTCATTGGGCGAGATGAAGCGAATCAAGGACTGGTTCAGGAATGGGATGAACGTTGGCGCCGGTGACAGCACTGAGGTCAAATGTGAGTAGAGAAGCCGAGAATTCGAAGTGCATGATCGATGAATTTTTTCCCTTTTTAGCGGCCATTGCGGATGAGGCTAATCAAGTCTTCCGGTACAACGGCGATCTCTTCAACGCCATACTTGAGCCCCATGAGCTCGTTGCAGCACCGGACGCTAGCACTACCGACCCCAGCTCTGAGAAGCCTGCATACGCGCTGTCGTCAGTCCTTGCGGTCATTGCGGCCGGTGAGTTCTATTTCTGTTTTCATTGACTTTCTCCGTTGCTCACCCCTTTCACAGCTTCGCTGGTTCATTTCTTCCTCGTAGTTAGTGGGTTCCCAGGTCCGAGAGGTTATGCTATAAGCTCGCTCTGGACATCCAGCGCTTAGTAAAGCGTTCATGCTTTTACTGTTACGATCGTTATGATGCCAATAGAATTACTATCTAAGTTTATGTTTTCGCTGCTTTCTACTAGTTTCAGCAGGGCTACGTTCAATGTGTATGTTGTGTGATTGTATACCAGTGACTTAATGAATGGGTTTTATACCGGGTGAAAACCTTTTTTGCGCTTTGTACTTCACAAAACATGGATAGTCAGTGGAGTCGTTCAAGCACGCTCTCTTGGAGATTAGTGGGCATAAATAGCCTGGCGTACTTACTTGAAAGATTGTATGTACTTGCAAGCCGATCTATTCAAAATCGCGTGACGACTGGCGGCTCGAGACCTTGAAATTGATGTACTCATTCCGACCTTGACATACTACTCCCAACTATCACTAATCAAAATGAGCACTGGTGCTGGCGCCGACGATATCGTGGAGCTCAAATGTACGTGTTTCATGGTATCCGGACCCTATAAGACACAACTCATTGACGCCATCCAATATATCGACTGTAGCTCCTAACGTGGAAGAAAGTGACCAAGCCGGAGACATCACGGAACCAAGAGAAATACCTGTTGTAATAGAGCACGCATCTCAAGAAGAATCTGGGTATTCAGTGGCTTCAGTTGCTGCGGTGATAGTTGCTGGTACGTGCCCCTGCGAATTCCGTTTCACGTAGCTGACTCTGGCTCTAGTTTCGGTAGCGCATTTTGTCTTGACTGTAGGTGGTTTCACTGGGCAAAGAGGTTGGGAAAAGTTGCTTGCTTTCGAAGACTGGATAGCTTCGCTATTTACATGATCATATATGCGGCGAGCTGCATGTCATAGGGACGTGTTTGCTGGCAGTCACAGTCCATTTATCGCTTCGGAGTCGAAGAACACTCGTTCGTTGAATTTGGAGAGGCCTAGCGCTCGGTTTTGGTGTCCATTCAAGCAAATCGTGAGCTCAAAACTGCACAATTCTTTGGCAATACTCGATAACTTAAAAGTACCATCTTCTGTCGGGGAAGCCTCGAAGTTACTTTTCCTGAAATAATTTCCGCGGCATATATGCCTCTTCCGGCCAGCTGTCCGATTCCTGTCTCTACATTCAGTGGGTAGATACCCCAAATTTCGAGAGCTTCGACACACTGAAGGATTCACAAGGATCAAACGCGAATGACTTGAGTCGAACGTCATGATCAATGAAAGGGGAAAAGTGTTTTAATTTACAGAATTGAAAGCAATGCTCATGGATACATGTGTTTTCGTGAAGTCTACAGACCGGCAGCTGCGAGCAGCTTGCTAAAGTTGGGAGTACCGAGACCAGTAACAGGATCCCCTAAATTATGTAGATAGATTAACAAGTCTGCCGAGATTCATAAGGGGATTAATACTCACATCCAGATTTTGCGGGGAATCCGTTGGTGTTACCTAGAAGCCAAGTACATTAGCGACAAGTATCTGGACGCCGTGCAATACCGGGTACTCACAACCAGGGTTGTCACCAGAGGTGATATCATTGAATGCGGCTGCATTTTCGTACAAGCTACAAAAACGAGCGAAGAGTCATTAGTAAGTTGCACTTTGAGATGCATAGATGGAAACGCACAATGGGTTCAAGAATCCAAGGGGCGACTTTCCGGCAGCAATCAGACGGTCGTTGATCAGTGAGATGATACTGGCGAAGATTGGGCTGGAGCATGAAGTTCCGTCTACAGGACCGGTCGTTCCTCCGCTGACGATCTGGACGTTGACTCCCTGCGCACTCACATCGGGGTAGGCACGACCCGAGGTATTGAATTTGCCAGAGTTGGTGCTACCAAGAGCGCTGAGGTAGGAAGAAACTGCGCTAGTCTGATAACTAGGCCTGGCGAAAACGTTAGAGAAACCGCCGGCGCTGAAGCTGGCTGCGGTCTCTGAGATCCCTTGAGTAGCGCCAACAGAGGTGTGGAAAGGGCAACCACCAGGGAAAGTGGGAACGAAAGTTGAGCAGGACTGGCTTTGACTACCAGATACGCCACCGTCACCTGAAAGATACACAAGACTATATCAGAATACGAGGCACAATCACTTGCTCAAATTACATACCGGATGCGAAAAGGATGGACACTCCTCGTGCTCCCAAAGTCATGTAAGAATTGCAGACACGGCTAGAAGTACCACCATGAGATTCGTCGATATGGTTTTTGACTTAGAGTATGCTTACTTTGCTAAAGTAGAGCCAAGGTCAGACTCGTCAAATCCGTAGCTAGTGGTCAAAACCTAAGATTTCTATGGTTAGTAAGTTTGCATTTACATTAAATGATCTATTGACTCACCTGAGGTGGGGAAGATTCACCATTCAAGAACTCGATGATATCCATGAAGCCGTCTACATCATCGGAGTTGTCTTCTCCAACTGAGATGAAGAAGACAGGAACACCTGTAGCGACACCGACAGTGTACTGAATGTCGAGATTCTACATTGGATTTGATGTAAGAAACGAGCATGATAAATGTAATAGAGTCTGCTACGTACCGCTTCAACACCTGCATCACTAGCGCCTTGAGTGTTTTCACCACCATCAAGAGTTTGTAAGGTGAAGGTAGTCGAGGACGAGATATCAGTTCTGAACTTGGAAAGGAAAGACTTCAAATCGGCTTTCTGAGCGAACTGTTCAATAAAGCCGGAGACACCGAGCGTGTTCGAGGATTGAGTGGCGGGAGTGGTGGGAATACCATATAGGTCCTGCAAACAGGTGGGGGTGACGGCGGAGTTGCAAGAAGACGGTGCAGTCGCCCTGCTAGTCACATTTGATCCTGAGGCTGGAAGGGAGACAACAGGTTGGGATCGGAGTGGCTTAGCAAATGCCGTAGTTGGGTGCACCAAGTCGATGTGTTGCAAAAGATCCTGAGGCAGAGAGTACTCAAGAGTACGAACCAGACGTTCGCCGCTGTCGATGTGAACGAAGGTCTCGTACTGGGCATTGATCAGAGAATTCGCAGTTGAAACATCCGTAGAGAAGTCGAGCCAGTCTCCGAATGGTCCGCTGGTCGTTACGTTTGATATGCCGTTCTCGTTAAGCCATTGTGTGACAGCAGAGACTGTATCAGGTGTAGGAGCAGCATAGGCTTTAACCTGGTGCAGTACATCAGCATCAGCACCAGTAGAAGAACTGTGAAAAGATAAAGCACTTACTTCATCCAAGGTCAGATGCTTGCCATAATTAGCACTCTTTGGAGTGCTAACGTCATACAGCGCTGTCTCAAGACCCTTCATATCCTTGGCAGTGAGAGCAACCCGGAGGCTCAGCGTAGCGTTGGGGCTCGGTTGACCCTGTGAGGCAAAGCTAGAAGGAACCTGGCGCTGTTCGTGTACTGCCATCGCCCGACGAACGGGAGTGGCAGCAGCCATGGAGAAGGCCAGAAAACCAAGAGAAGCGTATGACAAAAGGCGAACCATGACTCCAGGCAGCGCTCAACAATCCGGCTGAGGGGATGTTTTCTGCTTAACATCGCGGTACTTTATATACCGTTGCTATTTCCTCATAATGTCATCAAACGAGTCCGAGTAGTTAGAGAACACAAGGAGATTCAAGCTGGACACAAGGCCGTCGTGAAAAAAGAGAATCACGAGTCGAGAAGTCATCGTGTACTCTCATTGCAGCCGGGGGTTCTTTGGAAATATGTATCAGATCCGATATGGTATCCAGATGAAGTAGCAACGCTTACATTTGCCAAAGGTAGCCAGACGCAACATACGAACCTGTTTGCCGGCCGAAAGAGCACTCGCGCATGCGACGTTATCAATATAATTTCAGCATGAACAGATGAGATTTAAGCTCGAATGACCTCGAATGACCTCAATGATTCCGAGTCGGGATGGAGATAGATATCTTGATCCAGGAGTGCAACAGATTAACCCGAGGGAAGACGGCAAGAAACCGCCGTAATCATGAAATGTTCTAGTGTGTTACTGGTGTGTTGTGGCCCAACATCGCATGGATGAATGACGGGAGACGAAGCTCTGCAGGGTCAATGCATGTGAGCGAAGGAGAAGCTGTGACTCCGGGTTGCAATACCAAGACTTTCCATAACAAAACAATCCTTCTTTAAACGGCCCCGGACGGAAAAAGTCAGCAAAATCCATGGGTAGACGCTTAAGACTTGGAGCACGGTCGAAGCCTAAGAGCACCCACTAAGTCCTCCGACATCCAGCTATAGCAGCTCAGGCGGCTATACTAGTAGCGGCAATGCTGTATGGGGAACCAATTGCCAGGATTTCGAAGCAGCTCGGGGGCTCCAGTGTTCGCATGAAGATATCGGCACTTGATAAATGTCCAGCGGCGCACGTATGTTCATCATATGTATACGGTTGATAAAATGAATTGAAACATCTAGATGAACTTGGTTCAACACAGCTTACAGAAGCTGAGATAGTGCAGGACAGCGTCTGCTCTAGGAAAAATTGGATCCATGTCCATGATGTGCGCAACGAGGAAGCTATGAGCTTACGCGAGTCGTTCTCGGGCCGTGTCAAAGCATCCATGTGCCAACATCAGCGGATACTCTAATAGGCTCTAATACGCATATGCAGTCCAAGTTCACAACCGACTATCTAGACGCCCTCATGTCTACATCCAGAATGAACAGCCCAGACAGTGTACGATGACGAGATCATACAAGGGATGGCAGAAAGATTGTCCCAACTCACGTCCATACACATCACAAGTTCAAGAGTCTGAAATAATAGTGATATAAAAGCATAAAAATCCAAACTATACACTTGTTGGGATTAGTACCCACGTCCGCTAGCGCTATATGCTGGCAAGGCCTCATGACTACTGAATTGTGACGAACGCATAGCAGCCTGTTCGTATTTGAACGAGCTGTGCTCCTGTAAGGGCACATACGGTTGTGGGGGTGCCTGCATAAACGACGAACGCCTGGGTCCCTTCGTGGCAGGTCTGCCTCCGCAACCACAACACCCTCTCGATCCCCTTCTGCAACAACACCTCCAGATAATGAATCCTGTCAGAAGTATTACAAAGACCAAACATCCAACAAAAATGTATGGCCATCGACTCAGGATCATTTCTTGATATTCTTTTTTCTTTTCTTCTGCTGAAACAGGCGAGTGCTGCATTTCGCTCGTCGGGAGAAGATACCACTGCGAGTCGCCGGTGGTATCGTTTCCGCTCAACCGAGCGGTGACAAAATCGTTGTGGGCGACATCGACATCGGTGACGGAAAGCAGCTGGATGTATGGGTCACCTTGATCATTGGAGGCATCATCGATCCAGTTGCCAAAATCCATCAGGGTATATGTGTTCCGCACTGAACAAATTTAGAGTCAGTTATCAGTCTACTCTGGGAAGTCAAAACCATACAAAAACTCATCCCCATAATCATGTCATAATTTCCAAGAATACTGAAGGCGGAAGTGATGGGCTGGAACGATCCAATGCATACATGGGTGCCGTTTGCGTTATGTATGTTGAAATTATCGTCAACGATGTCGAGGGGATGGATGGGATAGTTTTTGCCGCCAAAGTTGAAGCTTATATTTAGCATCTGTCCGCACGGCACTGTCCACCATTCGTTTTCACTATCATACACAGCACCTTGAACTCGTCCATAAATAGCATCTGAGACGTCGCGAGGAACTTGACTGAAAGTAAAACCGGAGTCGAACACGGCAACAAGTTGACCATCGGGTGCTTTGGGGACAATGGAGTCGTATTGAATGACTTGGCCATCAGGACCGATGATACCATTATCTTTATCCGTCAAAGCTTGCCAATGTTGATCTGATGGCAAGTGAGTTTGAGATTCTCGGTAGAACTCCGAGCATACCTGAGTCTAAGAGCTTTAACACCGACTCCACATCCAGCTGGGGCATACTTGTGATGTTCTCAAATTCTGGAACAAGTTCGGAGATGGTGAGTTGCCCAGTAAATTCGTCTGTGGGATCACCCTTTCGATCAAGAAGGAAGGAAATAAAATTCTCGGATGTCTTATTTTGCGCGAAAATGCGAGAGAGTACAGAGTCGCCGGCGTCGCCTTTCAGTTTATCTTTGACTTGGCTGCCTTCGTTTGGCCCCAAACCGAGAAGGCCGTCGTAGCCTTGATTGTGAATGTTGGAGGAAAAAGAGCTAGCATCGGTGACAAGTACTGTAGAGGAAATTGGAGTTCTGGATTGTCAAGCGAGAACTGCAACGTACGAAACGCCTGGTCATCTACTGTATAGTTATCGAACTGTAATGATGTTGTGTGTATGTCACCTGGGAATAACGAGTCATTAAAGCTACCGCGATGAACATATCTCATGAATACAACAGACCTTTGGCGGAACCAATGGCATACGACAGAGTGAGTGATTCTCCGGTGTCAGTTGTCTGCGGTACTGTCGATGGGAAATTGACCCATAGATCAGAGCTAAGATAATGTCAGAGAAGCAAGGGTGATTTAAACGGAGGCAAACCTTCCCGTGTCCAATATTACACGGACCTGCTCGCCTCCAAGGGTTATATTTGCGATATACTGAGCATTTCCCGAGTTTGTTATTGGTATAGTCGTATTAGCACGACGACTGAGACTGCGTGAAGGGTGACCGGTGTTGACGTGGAAAGGAACTTTCACAGCAGATACGGAGACATAGGAGTCGAAACCAGCCAGTAGCAAGGAAAGTGGTGTGACAAAAGAGCGCATTCGAGTTAGGGAACGTTTGAAATATGTTCAGGTATCGAGAAGAAAGGTGAACTGAAGAAATTCAGTTCGAAAAGGATAGTAACTGAAAACGAAGGTGAAAGGTTGAGGGGGAAGATGGAGGGAGAGCTGAAGACGTGGGGAACGAATGCCGCCATGTGGCTGGAACGGCGACATACAATGATACACGATCGCCGCGACCTAGAATAGATTCCGGCGAAAATGTAAATTCTATTCAAAATAGAATGCTAATGGGTACATTTCGTACTGTAGCATAAGAATCCCAAGTTTCACAGAATAGAACCAGCAGAGACTTGAGCTCAAGCTTAAGGCCTTAGACAGACTATACAATTTCATTTCGCATTTAAATAAATTGAGCGCTCGAGGCATTGCCTTGAGACCGGGCCCGAGAGTACTGATTTTCTGCGTATTTTCCTTGCTGGATTCAGTTGGGTCCTCGTATGAACTTTGTGTAGCTCGGGATCGACTGGACTCGCATTGAGAGTCAAAGTTTACAGAAAGTATCCTGCTGTACGTGGAAGACCGCAGCAACTCGTGTATCACTGGATTATAAGGCTCTGCACTGCCGCGCCGAGACTGCATAGAAAACGAATTCAGGGCCACAATTGCAACGTCTATCACCTATTCTTCTTCCTTCCTTTTACTTCATCCTTGTTTCTCCCTTCATGAAGCTTTTGTATTCGTCATGTCTCTCTATAGCATTATCTCTGGTCGAATTCTCTAATGCCTTGCAGTTTGAAGTCACCGGTCGCCGAAATTCACCCAGTTTACAACGAAGAGACAATGTGGCTGGTAGCTCAGCTCTCAATAACTCAGCGGACATCAGCTACTATGCAAACTTGACGTTGAATGGAGATTCATTTTCTGTGCTCATTGATACCGGGAGGTATGAACTGCTCTCATATTCTTCCCGTCCAACGCTGAAATGTTAGACTGTCCTCTCCAGCGCTGATCTTTGGGTGGCGGGCTCTGTATCGAATGCAGTAGACACTGGGAAAACGAGTGGTGTATCATATGCAGTAGGGTCTGTAACGGGTACGCTTGTAGAACATATGGTTTCGAAGCTCCACTAATCAGCTAACAGGACCTATCAAAACTGCAAGTTTAGACTTTCTTGGTTACACTGTATCAGATCAGGCTTTCTGTGCGTGCTATTCCTGCAATACAAGAACAATTAACTCATTCTATAAACAGTACTGGTCACCGCTGATTCCACCAACCCGTCTGGACAAGGTTTAATAGGCCTCGGACCCAGCTCTGGGTCAAACATCTATAGCAACATTCACAATACCTCTGGCGCGTCTGTGTGCGATCGTATATTTCTCCAAAATACCTCGACACCAAATTACATTACGGTCAATCTTGGCCGACTGGATGGTACTTGTATTCTCAATCCACTATGCTGTGAAGTTCTAATCTCGGAAACGACATACAGACCCCAGTGATACCTTCCCAGGAAATATCACCATCGGGGAAGTTTTAGACACGGGCAATCTCAGCGATGTAACGAATCAACCCAAGTTGAATGTCACCCAAGTGTCTGTTCACGACACAGGTGACCAGCACTTCCAGATTTTGCTTGATAGTGATGGGATCATTGGCCCGGACAACCAGTCGATATCTGTCACCACCGAAGTGGATAATACTTCCAACTCTAAGCAGGCTACTGCTGTCATCGACACTGGGTTTTCACTGAGTCAAGTTCCCAAGTAAGTATACAAAGTGCAACCCTCGTGTTAGTGACTGCAATTCTTATGTCGAGTTCAGGTCCGTTGCAAACGCATTCTACAGCAGATTCTCTGGTGCAGAATACACTAATGTATCCGGCATCGGCGCTACATGGATTGTGCCGTGCGACCTTGAGGTCAATTTAACATTCAAAATCGGCGGTGTTCGTTATCCTATTCATCCCCTTGACGCTACACTGTAAGATAAACATCTAGCCTACTTTATATGCACTGATCAGTACCTCAGCCTACCTTCCATCCTTGGGCTCTCCGATATTCAAAATTCCAAAGGGCAAGACTCTTGTATAGGCCTGGTATGTCTTACCATTCTCGAGCTCACCTATATCCATTTATATATTTGCTTTTGAATGTAGTTCCAGCCTATTTCCTTCGATGTTGGGAGTGATCCTACTTACGACATTATTTTGGGGATGTCCTTCAGTACGCGCCCCTAATTCCCTACTGTCAAATTCTGATGCTAATGAATCCATAGTTCGAAATGTATACGCACTATTCAATTATGGAGACTTTATAGCCGGCACTTCTGAGTCTCAGCGAGGTGATCCTTACTTGCAGTTCCTGTCAACCACTGATCTAGCAGAAGGTAAATAGACTCACTAATTGTTTTTTTTGTTATAACCTAACCGCGTTACTTTGTTTTCTAGCTCACTCCGACTTCGTCCAGGCTCGCTTAAACGGCGTAGATACGACTGGTAGTCAAACGCTCGGCGCCCCTACCAGCGACGACGATGACGACGACGATAGCTCATCCTCAAACTCTCATTTGAAGACGATTTTGATCGGATTGGCCATTGGTGCAGGAGCTTTGGCTCTCATTCTGATTATTGCCGGCCTCTGCTTGCGTGGCAGGAAAACCAATAACATGAAAGCAGCGAGTGCCCCCTGGGGTATGAGATCGGGAGGTGCATACAGTCAGCTGCAGGACCTGCGTGGACCTAACGACAGACATCTTGCGTCGACCCCTGCTCCTCCATACAGCCAGTATGATCAACGGTATGATCATGAAGGAGAATGGGGCCAGCAGTTGTATGACCCGCCGCAGGCTGCGTATACCCCACCACAATATCAGTCTCATGCACCGCCACAGAACCGATACTCTAGTCCCTGGGATCATCAGCGGTAGAAGTGCCTGCTGTATTGACTTTCTAAAATGGACTGTCATCCGCCTCCCTCCTTTGTTGACATCAACATTTGCTATCGTTTATAGATACGGACTATCTGCATTTGTAACCAAATCTACATTCTTATTCTTTACAGTACCTGCTACACAACACAGTGGATTATTTAATGATGTGACCATATGAGCTCCAGGCCTACAGTGAGCAACCGTAGGTCTTTATTCGATACAACTTGGATATATGGTAAAGGAAATTAAATCTGAGGAGCAACGTGAGAAGGTGCGGCCGACTTTAGGGCAGGCTCGTGGTCAACATGCCAAAGCAGCACATACGCGTCGTACTCTGAATTTATCACCACCACCACACCACCTCCCTGCTTAAAAAATGATTGAAAGCTCCCATTTCTTGAAGTATATATGACAGGAACTTCCTTGTAGATCGCCGCATACTGGGTGAGATTCACTACTTAATCTGAAGGTTGTTGCTGGTCAGACTGAGGCAAGACTAAGACTATGACTCGGAGCTCGTGGGGGAATTCTGATGTCGTCACTGCAGCTGGCTCCTCATGAACAAGTACCCTCACGAAATTTCCTCCTGAAAGTTGGACTTCCCTTTCTAGTAAAATCGTCGCAGACTCGCATCATGCTTCTTACTTTAATATCACCAAGGCTCAGTCTTGGCCTGGAAAAATGGCAGGATAATTCAAGAGCACCGAGTTAACAGAGGTGAGAAGATAGGGTCGTTTGACGAATGTTCTTATCTATGCCGCTACCAGAGGGGTTATATTTTATGACTCGATTATGTCCGTATGGAATAAAATGTCAAAAAAACCTGAACAACGATGGGAAACGTTTCATTCCTCTGTTCTCTTCGCAAAGACAATGTCGAACGACTCCACATTCGAAATAAATCAACCTTCTATCGCACGAAATCTACCAAACCTTTCCGATTTCCAGATGGCAAGCTGCTCCTACTACTAGTTCGTCCCCGATTTGACATCTGTCTCTCGGATCTGGAGAGCGGGACCCTTCGGGTTTGGTTCTTCTGCCAGTTGCCAGTATTGATACTTATAATATTAGAAGAGTCGGGTGGCGAAGGTGATTAAGCAGCTTGAGTCCTTCAAAACAAAGCGCTCGAGGTCGCGAAGAACATGGTGCACTCGGTTGTCATTCAGAACGTTTAACGAGACATCGTACAGGCTCGCAGAGGATCAAAGTTCTTCGAGAAAATTATCTGACCTGCCGCAGGAATTCGCACTATAGTATGTACTGCGGAACATGTTTTAGCTTGATCCAACGGCAACGGAAGCATTTCGCGCATGGTAGAACAAGCTTGAGAGTTGAATTAGTAGCAAAATGGCTTTAGGACCAGCTTGCATACATCACCTGCCAATATAACATATACGTATTTACAAACATGGGCAACTAAATACAGCTTTGACACTTGCCTATTCTGTCTGGCCACCGGCCAAGGAGATATGATCGGTTTCATGAACAAACTATCGCATACACACCATTTCCACTTATACAGACTGTTTAACGATATGACCTGAATCAGACTTTTACTGAACGGTTCCTCGACCGCTTTTACCTTAGGAAACGAAATTACTTGGTACATTAGCAGGTATGCTTACCGTCCAAAGACCAAATCTGACCAAAGCTGCTCCTTTTTTCTAGAAAATCAAATTAGCTGTCTGTAAAATTTTACATAAATTAATCAGCGCAACTGACTCGGAAGAAAATTCCAGGGTCCTGCGTATATATGTTCCGTCCGTACGTGGAATAAAATGACAAGTTGAACCCCAGTTCATTCATCTAATTCCTCCCAGAAAACTAGCAATCAATGACCATCGCCGGTCTCAAAACGAGTGCTCCTTCGGCCGACAGCGCTTCTGCTGTTCGCAAAGTCCTTCCAGATGAGGCCTACCAAAACTTTCTTTCCAGGCTGGCCAAGTCCAGAAAACCTGCTGCTAGTACGTGCTTTGATTAACAATTGCCTCTGAAGCTGCTGACCACATCTTCGTATTAGTTCGACATCTATTGCCTCTCGAAACAAGACCTAATATGATATCGATGTTGTCAGGAAAGCCCAACCCCGAAGTGTTTCCTTATGCCTCGATAACGATGGAAGTTCGGTCCCCTGATCCTCGCTCCGAAGCTTCGACCAAACGAATCGTCCTTGATGGTGAAGATCTGACTACGGCTCTGCAGTACGGATTGACCTCGAGTAATCCTGAGCTAGTGGAATGGCTCACAGATCTGACTTGTCATCTTCATGGGTCTCAGAAGGACGAGGGATGGCGAGTGAGTCTTGGCATCGGAAGTCAAGATCTTCTATACAAAGCGTTCAATGCGCTCGTTGATCCTGGTGACTCGATCTTTGTCGAGAGTCCGACGTACCCGTACGCATCTTTTCCCGGACTGATATCCTTGTGGAAACTTATGGAACTCGGTTGCAGGAATGTCCTCCCTATTATCCATGCTCTTCGCTGCGAAGTAATAGAAATACCTACGGATGATGAAGGTATCACCCCGTCTTCAATGACGTCTATACTGGAGAATTGGCCAGTAAACAAACCACGGCCCAAATTGATGTACACTGTCCCAGTGCGTTTAGTTTATGTAACATTGAAACCAAGTCTTGACTCCCCATTTACATATGTAGTACGGATCCAATCCGAGTGGCTCGACAACCAGCTTGCCCCGGAGATTAGAGCTTCTGTCTTTAGCCCGAAAGCATAACTTCTTGATATTCGAGGACGACCCGTATTTCCATCTGTACTACGGCGAACTTCCTCGCCCACCTTCCTACTTTGCATTGGAGCGAAAGGTAGATGGCGAGATAGGACGCGTCCTCCGCCTTGACAGCTTCAGTAAAATTCTGGCGGCAGGCTTCCGTACCGGCTGGGTTACAGGGCCTGACGCTCTCGTCAGAGCCATTGAATCCCATGTACGTTTTCACCGTATAGTTTTCGTTATACCGTACTGAATCGAAGTCTGTAGAACGCGCAAACAACTATGGGAGCCGCACCTTTTTCTCAAATGATGATCCTCAAGTTGCTGAAAACATGGGGCGTTGAAGGTTTCCTTGCACACACGGCTAGATGTGCAGATTTCTACCGCGAGAAAAGAGATATCTTTGAAAAATATCTTCGGAAGCACCTCACGGGCCTCGCAGAATGGACGACTCCGAACGCTTCTATGTTTGTGTGGATGAAACTCAAATTACCACCCTCAGTGGAGGCAACAAACGTCAAAGAGGCAGATGATGAAGGTGATTCAGCAGCTTACCTGGAAGACAAAGCCCTTGAGGGTGGAGTTCTCTGGCTACCTGGAGGCTTTGCCTACATGGATGAGCGACGAACCTGTCGCGTCCGGGTGGCGTTTAGCTATCTTAGCGAAACAGAGGTGGACGAAGCACTTAGACGGGTGGCTTGTATGCTTCGCGGGACAGCGTCGATTGAATAGATTAAAAGATGTGTTACAACTTGCTAGAGTACGGTCTAAACATGATGCATGAGGCTTCAAAGCTTCAGTTGGGGTGAATTAGAGCGATGCACGTGCTGAGAAACTGCCTGGCTTCAAGCGCTGCTGCACAAAGCCAATTCGGCCTTTGTGCAGTAAGTAATGCCTCCTTCTGTGCTCTACCATTGCCCGTGTTTATCGTCGTCTCCAATACCTCCACCTCCTCATCTGGTCTCATCGTCTTACAGTTTTCATCCTTTACACACACTCTTCTTCTGTGAGGAATGCGACGCGGTGAGGTGCAATCGATGCGTTTCCGTCGAAGTCAGTGGCTATTACTGCCCAAACTGTCTGTTTGAAGTCCCAAGTGCGAGTGTAAGAGCAGAGAAGAATAGGTACGCGACAAGATCCATCTATCTTGAAAATTCCTTGTTAATGCTGAGCTAGATGTGCACGCAACTGCTTTATGTGCCCAAATTGCCGGAACACGCTTTCAGTGGTACCTTCTGACCCTCCCGACCCCGGCGATGGTAGACTCTCAGCTCCTATCAGCACGGTTGGCGAACCACCATTCTTCCTGTATTGTAATTACTGTAGGTGGGATTCTGCCGAAGTGAACATCACTTTCGAGAAACCTACTGGTCTTGCAGGTATGCTTACGTCCTCCCATTGTTTGAAAGGAACTTCATCTCATTCCAGTCATCTAAGCTCAGTTACAGAAGTTTGAAGACTCTGCTCCGGACTCGCTTGAGTTTGAACGGTTAAAGGAACATTTTGAGCCTATCATACGTGCATCATCACTTTCCTCCTCTTCCTCTTCTTCTGCTGTCCCGAGTTCTGCAGCACACTCACATCATCTTCACTCGAATTCTATCACAGCTGCTGCCTCTGCCGCGCTTGCGCGAGATATTCCTGGGGTGAGCAAATACAACCCCCACACACGCCCCGGAAGAGGGGCAAGCTCAAAACAGAAAGACAAGTCCGACAATAAGGACGAGATGCCGGAGTACAAGAGCAGGGTGGACATTAGTTCAGCGAGTAACCTCGGATCCGGTGGCGGCGATTTAGATGTTGATTTCTTGAGGCGACTGGAGAACGTTTCAGAAGTTGCAAGTCTTGAGCAACGTTGGAATTATAGCTGGGCGACATCATTGGAAACTCGGTATTGTCAAGTTTTTCATTTTTGAATGAAGCTTATATTGGTGTTTAGGGATCTCAAGCCATTGCGCATACCGCTTCACTCTAAGAGGTCCAAACGATGTCCGGCTTGTACACACATTCTCATCAAACCAGAGCAAAAAGCTCAGTCTGTACGATACAAGATTAAACTTGTCGCAGCTAACTACCTTCCCGCTATCACGGTGGCGCTTCCCCACCAAGTAGAGATGCTCGGTCATATGAGTGCAGAAGCCGCAAAACGTCCCTCCGCCAAAGCAAATTTGGATGAGGACCGTGAAGCCCGAGCCGGTTTACAAGCTGGCAAGACATATCCATTTCATATGGCTTTGACCAATCCACTGTACGACCCCATCCAGGTGCGCTTGTCTGTGCAAAGGATGCATGTCGCTTCCTCATCGTCAGCCACCGATGGAGAAAGATCTCGCCGCCCTCCATTTGCCATATCATTACCGACAACTCCCTTCTCTGTCGCAGCATTCGCCGAGGCATGGGAGTATGAGGATGACGAAGATATGTTCGGGCTTGACGATGATGAGCTCGAAGCTCGGTTGTCGGGACAGCCACGAGAGAAGGAAAGCAGAAGTAAGTCGAAGACAGTCGGTGTTCTGGAGAAGCGGGCGAATGTCACTACCATTGGTGGTGAAGTAAATCTTGGAAAAGAAGCCAAGGGGAATGTTAAGGTGAATACCTGAACTCATTTTTTTTTGGCTATCTATTAGGCCGCTCACTGCCAACACAGTTTAACATGTTGGTGACTTATACCTATCGCTCTGATGATCCTGCGCCATCGGAGAGCAATGATATGGGATCACCGTCCAAGAAATCGGCGCCAGAGACGAAGACTTTCGCATTTTATACGGTCGTTGACCTTGGGTCCATCATACCGAAAGAGGAGCCTAAAGGCTATGATATTTGAATCTTGGCAGCACTCCCTACTACATAGCACTTGACGATGCTCTCATTACATGTCTCAAGGAATGCTTACATATCTCGTTACTCAGGATTCGAGGGTTTGAAGATTTGAAGGTTCGCGAGTGTTTCCTAGCTGACTCACGGACAAGCACAGTAGACTGCGGATGAAATTCTCAGAAAGTCTTGACTGGTCTTGACTTGTTCTAAGTTCTGACTCATATCTTTCTTCCACGCTCATTGCAGTGCCAATTTGAGACTTGGCGGTGATACTAGGTGATACTGCTACATTGATACACGTTTCGGTACCGAATGCAATAAACTTGCATGAATGTGTTATGTATTGCCATGCCAGATCGCTTGTGTTCGTATTTGTTGCTTTCCATTCTTCTTTCCTTCGTCCCTGGTATCGCGTAGGGGCGGTCTTTAAGGATTTTGGAAATCCTTTGCAGAAACTCAGTCCTTCGTTGATAGTGCCTATTGAATGAAATTAGAAGTTATTTCCCACAAGTGATATCTTGACGACAACTTGATGCTGTTCCCTCCTCAGGACGGTGACCACGTCGGGATTTCTTTCACTTCATTCTTTTCAGTCTGGACACTCCTTTCAGGTCGACGTGAGTAGACCTCTTGCCAGGCGCAAGTCTTTTCTTCTTTTATCGTTCATTTTGGTGACGGACGGATGATGGCGTCGACAGAGGCTTCAACGTCGACTGCCTCTTCATCCTCTGGATCTGGATCCCTATCTCCCGAAGAATCGCGGCCTCAGGCGGGTCCCTTGCCGCTAAAGCGGGGGGAGATTGGATATAGGGAGGACTTACACAGAGATGCCGAAAGCGAAGAGGGTCGAAACTCTCCTACACCTCTACCAGCTCGCCATCCTGCTGATAGAGATGCGCCACCTCCTGCCCCGCAGCCTACCTCTACAACTACACCGGCGGAGTCACCTGTGTCTGTGACTCGTGAAACCTCTCCCCCTGGCAATGACGATGCTTCATCTACCAATTCCATGAAAAAGCACAAGGGAATTCTATGGTTTTTGAAGCCCCGGAAATCACTAGCGTATTTTGGTGTCTCGCTCTCGACATGGATTGCTTTCGCCATCCAGACGCTCATACTAGCGGGAACGATTGCAGCTTGGGTCGTAGCTGCGCTGTTCTTATCTGGGAAAGCACACTTATCAAACAATGACAACTCTAGTGAACAGAATCAGGGAGCTGCCTCATCTACTATTTTTGTCCATGTAGTTTTTGCAATTGCAGTACTAGGGCAATTGCTCTTCATGGAGCGTCGTATTTTCGTCATAAGGGCGCAAAGATTCGCCTATCTTCACCCTGGGGAAATACTTCCCACATCTCGACGTCGTGGTTTTCCGATGGATTCACCCTCAATCGGCTTGTCACCCTGGAATCGTCCTCCTTTGCCTACATATGCTGCAGTCTTGGCTCAAAGTGGCATAGGCACCGGAGACGTCGAGGATCATATCATTGCTGCCCCTCCTCCTCCTGCTTATGGAAATACTCGAGGAAGTACTTTGCTACTTGCTGGGTTCCTCAGGGATAGCTTGAGGGCTGAAAGACCACCTTCCGTGCGCTCTGAAAGGAGCCAGAGAACTGAGCGACCTCTCAGTTACAAGAGCCTGGATGAGGAGTGGGAGGTGATCCAGGATGCAGATCGGGCTAGGCGTCTCGAGGACACGCTGGCGACACTCGAGCGGCCGAACCCTGCGCAAACACGAAATTGAGGCAGACACGAGTGTATCAGGTATGTGCACAAACAGGTTTGGTGTTTTGCGTAGCTGACGGAATCTTCCTTGATCTTCCTTGTGTAAACAGCGAACTGTAAATGACTCTGTGTTTGTATGCATATCCGGACGAGGGACACTGTAATTTATATAACTTTTGCTTTGACAAGTTCGTTGCTGTCTATTCTGATTTGAACATTCGTTTTCTTCGTGTCCAGAATTGTTGAAAGAGTACGACCTGATTTGCTGTGATCGATCTTCCAACAATTTCATAACGGATCTTGATTCTTGTCAAACATGAGAAGCCAGGCCGGTATGTGCGGATTCTAAACTTGAGTCATAACGCGATGACACAGCATTTCTCGTAATCTTTGTAAGTTGTAACAAACGTTTTGGCCTTCTAGGGTACCCTTCTCCTAAGTCATCGGTCGCGAGAATGACTCACAGCAAAGAATCGAGAACCCTGAAACTGCGGTGGTTCATAATTGATCTACTTATAAAGATGTAGGAACCGCAGTGGTACATTTACTCCCCACCCCCACCTACAAAACACTCCATTCACCTTTGTATGCTCGCGTCGGAAATAGACAACATAGCGTCAACACTACCGTCATATTCTGTCCAATCATCTCCACCGTCTTACTCGCCTAACCCCTCATGCGGAGAACAATCAATTCAGCTTACCCCACGTACTCGGCCACGTCCCACTGGGACGTACACGAAGAAGTCAGGCAATCTGACGCTAGTCTTGACGGAACAAGAAGAGCACGCCGATCTTCCTTCATATGGCCGAAGTGGCTTAGTGAACGGAATCATAAGTCTTAGCGGCCGCGACTCGATATCAAAAGTCATTGTTAAGGCAAGTACCTACTTTTTTGAGTGTTTCAAAAATACATTCTCTAACGTAGTCTTTTGAATACAGTTTGAAGGCCAAATGGATCTCATTATATCAGGTCGTGCAAACGAATGCACAGAATTATTCGACTATAATCAGACTCTCTGGACATACGACCCAGAGCGTGACCCAACGGCGACATGCCCAAGTGAAATACCTTTTACGTGCGCCTTTCCTTCGGTGTTTACAGACAAAAAAGGGCGTGAATATCCCCTTCCGCCTTCTATGGACGCGAGTTTCCCTGGGGAATCTGGATTCCTATCCAGATGCAAGTATACCCTCACAGTCAAGGTGATCAAAGGTCGTCATCCGACCATGGGTATCTTTACCTCGGTTAAAAGGTATGCGAAAGCATACAAAGCCTTTCCTCGTGCGCTTTCTGAGTTGTTTTCTTCCAGATTGAGCATATCACTCAACCACCATCCTCGAACACGTCCACCGAACTCAATCATCGCGAACCCCGATCTCTTCTCCGACGTTAAAATTTCTCCTGAAGAATGGCATCAGTCTCTTTCTATCATGAAATCTCGTTCACCCGAGTCTACACCTCCCGTCCATTGTCATCTCTTTATACCCTCTGTCAAAATCTATAGTTTGGAGGACACCATACCGTTCCACGTTCAACTCAGTGGGCCTATCCGCTCTTTACGACAACTAATTTCGGTTTCTGGTGACAAGTTACCAAAAATACGTGTCTATCTCCTTCGTCAGACCTCCGTTGAAGTGAAGGGTGAAAAGGTATGGAGAAACATGACGCTAGGCGAAGGCAAGCTCCGGCCTGTACCTCCTCCCATCACGAGCATCTTCTCTGATTCTCGAGAGGGAAGTCTTGACTGGGAAGGAGAGGTATGCTGTGACGGGAAGTATACCCTCAACTCGTTCAACGTCGGCGATCTCGCTGTGAAGGTTCGTCTCTCACTCACTCATCAATAAGTGAATATTCAAAACTAATGATTTCGTACCATTCATCAGGATTTCATCGTATTGTCTGTGTCACCTGTTGATCCAACCAAGTCGTCGTTTCAACTTCATCAATACCCAGTGAATATCAGACTGGTGACAGATTCCGCATTGTCCTGGCGTGATGATTAGCCCCCAGGAATATCTTGCTTCAACCCTATTCTACGTACCATCTTGATATCATCTCCAACTTATTGTGTTTTCTCAGAGGACCGAAATAATTCGCTACGGCATTTCGTTATTTATAATTTGCCATTTAGTTACATACCCCATACCCCAGTGTATTCTACATCATGTACAACAGATCAAGAAGTGCGAAAGGTGAGGGTGTTTTCAAAAGTACCAGCACAAGGGATATAGCTATCTACTACCTATTACCTACTACCTACATCTTGCTTATTTTGTACGGCTATGGAATGAAGTATTATAGTTGCCCGTTTTTTCAAGACTCAGTATCTCTACAAAGATATTGATTCAAAAACCCTACGATGCAGTCGAAAGAATCACCGTGTTTCAACTCTGCTTCTGGCTGATAATCAAATGAATGTTCCATATTTTTAGCAACAATGAGTTGTGTTGAAACTCCTGCCTCCTTTAGTAAATCGTGCATGTATCTCGACTCATGCACAGGAACTGCACTGTCTTCGGAACCATGGAAAAAGATCGTGGGAGGCCAGGAAGAACTGATACCACAACAAGGGAATAGAAGGCGATGGCGTTCTGGTACGAGTTCGAGTAATTTTTGTTTGAGAACCTGGGAATTCGAACCGGTATCATCCAGCTCATCGGATTCTGCAGCCACCCGTCGGACGATTGAGCTGAGGCTAGGTTCGTGTTCTCCAGTGTAATAGTCTAAATAGACACCTAGTTGTAGATAGAGCCGAGCTAAGAACATACGTGGATTTGCGGGGTACCCAGGAGTAGGAGAGTTGGCTGGATGATAGGCCGTTGGAGAGTCTGCTATGACCTCGCCAGTCAAAGATAAGGGATAAGTGAATTCTTTAAAATCTGAAGGGTCAAGGATTTCTCTCCCGCGAAAGAAGATGGTAGTCTTGGGTTTGTAGTAGTGTGGAGTCTGCAAGAGGGTGAGGTACCCCGTTAACACAATCAATATTATACATTGAAAAAGAAGCTACAGACACACCAAAAAGTCGCCTCCCATCCCGTAAAGGGAAAGCACAGCTCTAGGTTTAGGCAGAGCATGTACAGCGGCTAAATAAGCACATAAACCGCCAGAACTTGACCCAGCAGCGACAATTCTCTTGGGGTCAATGCAAAACGATTTTCCTAACGTTTCAGTTACAGCCACTAGAGATTCCTGGAAATCTGGACGAATCAGAAACGCGAAGAGATCTTTGACATCTTCCAGAATTTCATGTCCAGTTGTAGATCCAGATGGTATTAATCGATAGTCAGGACAAATGAATAAATGTCCAGCATCAGTTATTCGTTCTATAGAGCAGTGTTATAGATGTGTCGGTAGAGAGAGTTGTATACTGTAAACCATGGTACTAACTATGTAGCCAGGATGGAAACCAGCTACGACGATTTCCAACTGTTAGACCACCTCCATGAAAGTATACGACTGCACTGAGGTTGACCGAGTCATGGGATATTCTGCTAGCCTGAGGAAGGTAGACATCGAGTGTGAGTGCGGTGTTTTGAACGTTTTTATAAGTGAGAGTGACTGGAGTTTCGGACCTCATGGTGAGATGCGATTCAGAACAATAAGCGCTCAGTGGAACTTGACAGACGCCCGTTAACGTTGGCGGGAAGTCCATTCGCAGATTACATACCCCATTCCTCCGTCCGGCCTCTAATTCGGGTTGTACTGCTATCCACTGGTTGAGTTAGTCTCGTGAATTGGTTCAATTGGAGCGTTCCAGCGTGTTTCAGCTTCGTTTTCAGTCAAAAACTGCTCACAAAATCCTCCCCATACCGAAGAAGGACCAGAGAAAGAGGCACATATTGCCCTCAGGCACAAATGGCTTCAGACTTCTTATTAAGCGAGTTCCGAGCGAGAGTCTGTCTAGGGGAGACTACGAGGAGAGGATCCGGCCGAGCTTAGCCGAACATCGTGCAAATGCAAATCCTGCCGTTGACCTAAGCCGAGTGCAAAAGTCTGCCGTGGACTTCCCGCCAACCATAGCCCATGTTATGTCACCTCAATGCGACCTTCACCACTTACGTGTCGGCTCAGCTGGACGTAACAGAATATAAAATCTGTTGGCTGTCAAATATTCAGGACTTTTTTCTCATCGGATGTGCCATGGCAGACAGGCAGTTACTCAGTGTAAACCGCAGCTACACTTAAAGTTAAAATAGTATACATTCACATTTCTCCCTGTAAAATACGGCACTTTCATATATACTGTACATTATTACGTCTGGACGTTTATGATTCATGACTCGGATTTCCCTCTCATGCACCCACAGCATCCAGGAACGTATCACTCTCATGTCCCTCCTGCATCTTAACAATCGGAATAGCAACCTTGACTAACTCCCCAGTAGCTTTCTTATCATGAAGATACTTCTGCGCATACTGAGGTGCAAGCCTACGTTCTGTCAGCGAAGAATCCTTCCCTATCCATACGTACACCGCAGGATGAACTCTATCTGAGGTGTTGTCAAGTAGAAATGCATCGGATGAAAATAGGGAGGAAAACGCCGCCGGTTCGACACTCTCGAATCTGACTGAACCACTGGCATCGGATATGCGAAAGAGTTTGAGAATACTTGGTGATATGTATTCATCACTCGGGTGTTCTTGTTGAAGGGTTACTCCTTCACCAAACTCGGCGAGGAACACTCCTGCGCCCGAGGAGCCTTCGTCTATGTATACAGTTGACCATTTTATATTTGAGAACTGACATTTGACAATGTATACGAAGCTGATAAACTGACCAAAGACAGTGACGTCGCAACTCTTCCGTGAATCGACTAGACCTTGAACAAATTCGGCAGCTTTAAATTTTTCTTTCCCAGCGCTTGCTTTGGTATTAAATTGCCAAGCCTTGCTGCCTTTGTCAAGGACGAGTACATCACCTTCAACAAGACTAGAAGCGTCGGCTGAGACTTCGCGTATGATGAGATTAGACCGAGTGTGGACTTTGGATATGCTGACTCGATAGAGTTTGTGTAGCTCTAATTGTGGTGGTTCGGAAACGTGGTGAAAGCCAGTCGAGATGCCACCTTTGAGGCAGATGAATCGAGGGAAGTAGGACAAGAAACGATCGGATTCGTATCCTTGTACTTCACGATATTGAACGGGAATTCCGTGAAGATCTGATTGACCCAAATCAGTCCATTCGTAATACATGACAGCTAGCATGACATACGATCGTCCAATTCAACAGTTTTATATGCAGCGGTTCCAGCTTCGTCTTGGGATGTATTGTCACCTAGCCAAAAGTGGAGATCATACGAAAATGACACCGCTTCTGGGGTCTTCTTATACGTCTGATATTCAAAGGATAGAAATGTATTATTAGAGGTCATAAGGAGATGAAGAAAGGTCAGCTTGCATGGAGAACAATATACGAGTCACCATCATAGAATGACCCAGTGCGATTCTCTGGCCATGGCACGACGTGGAATTTCTCGATCCTCCAGATCTGGACACCAAGTTGTAACCCGGCACGCTCCCAAGCGGTTTCCTTATCACCGGCGTGCTCTCGAACATGTTTCTCGAGCTAGTTAAAGTAATGAACAATGAGAAGAGAGTAAGTTGATAATCAAAATTACATCTGAGCCAAGCAGAGCAATATTGGAGTCCTCGATATCGTAGTGGGTAGGTTTTGTGAGATGAGCCATTATTGTAAAGGAAGAGTTGATGGTAATCACGTGGATTCTTGTCCTTCCGACTTCTCGTCACTGTCAGTGTCAGTGTTGGCAGTGTTCACTGTCGTACTGTAGCACCGTGCGGCAGTTGGGTAGAGCGGTCTACCGCGCGTTTGCCCCTACCGAGCTGTCGTTCCGGGAGGTTCGACGCTTATTGCGGAGCCGTGTATAATACTACTACTACTACTGTCCTCCGACCGGCGACCTGCCTCCGACTCAGTCTCAGGGATTCCTCCTCTGCTTCCGTCTTTGTCACTCTGAACAAGTACTAACCTGAAATAAGATTGAACAATGGAAAAGTTGGCAGCCAGTACAGCGGGGAACAGTCCAAGAGGATTAATATTACAGGTGAAGGTATTTAATTTATATATAATAGAGATAAGTGGCGGTATTGAAATTATCGAATGTTACTATGAAACCTTATTTGACAGGTGGGTCTTTGTTATGTATTTTCCGGAATGACTGCAACGCCCGGGTCCAGGTGCAGTTGCATTTTTAAAACCTTCGAAAAGCAACTGGTCAATGTATTCCTTCCTCATGTCGCGATGACTCTTTCTGTTGAACTCACCAGACGTCTCCGAGGTAAGCAGTAGTCGAGATTTTCTACGTTGGCTCATTTCATTTCTTCAGTGGCAGCTACYACYACTCACAGCGTCGCTCTCGCTACCAGTGTCTATAGACTTGTCTATCGTATCCGTATCAGTCGTTTTTCCTGGGACGACTTTTGGGCCCTTATTACAGTCCTATTTGACTCAGCCTTGTTAGGCGGTCTATGGTTGAGTGCCTATCTTACTGGTGTGTCTTTCCCTGTCCTTTTTGCTCAAGTCCTGGTTTTGAGACGCTTTCTTCCGTGACTAGATAACCAGAATCAACTCCCCGCTGCACGTTATCGTCCTTACCGTATAGCTACATTCTGGGTAATGACAATAACATTCCTAGGTGTTGTCTGGTGAACTGTCCTGTTCAACCCTCCCACTGTCATCTGACCTCTGTTCAAGCTCATCCAGACTCAGTTTAGCTTGCTCAATAGGCCGAACATTATCCCCAGGTCGAACGAGAAGTATAGTTGTGTGCCTAGAATTTTTCTTCTTGATATTTTGGGCTGTTCTTGTGGGAAATAAAGTACGGATATGTTCGAACGAATCGGCTTGGAGCACTGTTCCCCTTCTTGATTGTGCACCGGGAAAATTGGCGGGTATCTTGGAAATCGTTAGTGAGTATTTTGAATTCTTCGAGTAGTTTGATTTGACGTTGTAATATATGTCTATTTTTTTGTAGACGATGCATTTTCGAGTGTAAGCCTAGTTGCGCTCGCAGCGTATATTATAGGCCGAATGGATCTACCTCGAAAGGATCGAAAGGTCATCATACTCATCTTTATGGCCAGCTTCCTCACACTAGTCGCATGCTTGACGCATGCATTCTACGTCTTTAGCAGCGGTACTCTAGTCATAGCATTCACCGCTCACTTTGAGGTTCGTTCATTCCCCTCGACCAGAAAGCGCTACTTACCGAAGAACAGGCAGCCATATCTTTAATGGTATGCAACCTCCTCGTAGTTGTTACATCTCTCTACCGTATTTTCCGTCGACAAGATCTAGAAGAACCATCAACGATAGAGAGAGGTCAATCTACACCGATGAAAACGGTGATGAGGTCGATGATGAGTGCCACTTCACATTTTCCCTCCCGAGCACAGAGACATAGAAGCGAGTTTTGTACTTCGACGTCTTTTATGGAGACTGGGTCTGGGTCTGGAAGATCGGGTGTGAGTGGAAGTACGGTTTTGACGTTCACGGACGTTAGTACGTTGCCTGAATCATCAAGTTTGAGTCTGGGAGAAAGGTCAGGGAGTTTGGCGAATGTATCGGAGGTAGGGTCGAGGATAGGAGTAGAGTCGGAGCATGAGGTTCAGATGAGACGTCCCTCTCCTGTGGTGGGGGTGACCAAGGTTGGTTACAATCACAAAATATAATGATCATTGTATTATAATCAGTGGTAATTAAAAATTTACGCTGTATACTTAGGTGTCGGCGCTCAAGCCTCAGAGCGCTCAGTCTTGGGAAGCACCCGCGGGCGAATTATATAAACCATAGGCTTATAAAACTTTTTTGTATTTATACTTGTGTGCTTGTAAGTAATAATAATACAATGTAGTGAGGTAGGATACCTGAGTGATGAATATAAATGAGAATGAAGATAGAAACAGAAGGCTGAGGTGGTGGTAGTTAATAATGTACGAGATACAAGACAGGGTATAAACCTGAACAGGGCAGACCCAAAAAGGGAGAACGAGAAAGCAAAAGCTACAAACACGAACGAAAACGAAGAAATTTGCAAGCGGAGGGAAACGCATAGATAGCGTAAGGTGAGTATTTTAAATGGGTTCGTTCCTGTTATGCTCCTAAGAAGCTACAACAGGCTTGACAACCTTAGGAACCTTCGTCCTATTCTCCTTATTCACAAGGTACGAAAAATTCCTTCTCGTAGGCTCGACAAAGTCCATGCCAAGCTCAGCAAAGATGGATTCTTCGGTTTCAGCACGGATGAGTTCCCAGTAGCCAGAAATGGGGGCACTTTGGGATTTAGGGTCGGAGGTGGTAGGGTCGGAGGTGGTAAGGTCGGAGGCGGATTCGGAGGTGGAGATAGACGCTTTCTTTGACTTCCTTTTTGGTGGGTCGAGTTCAGCGGGGTTAGATCCATTATGTCCCTCCTCATTGGAGTCATTCCCATTCCACCTCCAAAGCCCAAACTCATCAAGATACATTCCCATCTTAACCGCTTTCAACTTCAAACTGCGGTTAAACTCTATGTCCCCCGTAAGTGCTAACAATGCTGCACCACGAGATTTTACCGGTACGAGGCTGCAACAAAGAAACAGTTAACAATTAACAAAAAGGGCACTCGGGTAATAAACAAGAAAGCCCACTTGATATCGACCCTCCTATAGGTGCCTTTCCCAAGTTTAATAGCCCTAATCCTCTCCTTCTTCTTCGTAACCTCCGCCATCCCATCCTCCTCCTCAGGAATCCTAACAAGCCCCTGCCACTTCCTACTGCCGCTCCTCAGCGTCTCAGCAATCAACCCGCGCTCCTCGAGAATGGGCACGACGTCCTGTAGGAGGAGAGACTCGCTTCGTGCTCGGGAGGGGGTGTGGGCTTCGCGGAAGGCAAGGTCAAGCCGCCCGCGTCGGTTGGCTCTGATTTTGAGCTTTTCGAGAGAAGAGACGCGAACGGAAGGGGTTGGGATGTGGACGTGGTCAGGGTGAAAGAGTAAGATGTCGATATCGGAGGAAATGGGGAAGCCGCGGCGGCTGTAGGGG